>JAQFXL010001729.1:0-10705 GCA_034693445.1 Edwardzetes edwardsi
TCTCAATAAGAGAAATTCTCAATAAGAGACAAATATCTTGGTCACCGAGCATTCTCTTATCTGGAGGATAGACTGTAAATTGAATTCATTGGTGTTTCAAAAGTCACATTTTATTTGAGTTTTTTTGCAACCGTGAGAGCACATGATTCAAATCAAATTAGCAAGATAAACTCACTTTTTTGGTTTTTCGCGGTTTTGTTGATCATACAACTGATGATATTATTAGTTTTGAAACTAGTGAAGACTAGTTTTGAAAACGATGTTTTTCATTAGATATCTATATCATCTTGCTAAATTATTTTCTAACTAATTATATTTAAGTGAATCTATTTATATATCAGTATTGATTTCCTGGTATTTTTTATTATTTTCCGAAACTTTTTTTTGGATTTATTTTCAGATTTATAAATAAAATCAATAAAGAAACAAAACTGGTTCTCAAATCATACTTAACTAGGTATTGAATAAAAATAATTGAAATGAGATGAAAATTATAGAAATTGACGCACAGAACAAATAAAAACAATTCTATGATAAGTTTTTCACTGAATTTCATTATATTTCAATTATTTTTATTCAGTGAACATCTTATGATTAAATTGTTTCTATTTATTCTGTGCGTCAATTCCTATAATTTTTACCTCATGTCGTGTATTCATGTAATGTATTTCAATAATTAGTCCAAAGAGTTCTCCGTTTAATTATTTTGTCGTAAATGAAGAGTTTTATGAATTCATATCAATTCAATTGCACTCAATATTTATGTTCATATTTTGTCGAAGAAGTTTCAAAATCGATACCAAAATCAAAGCTAACAACTGTTTGAATTCACATAATTTCATCTCTTAATAGTGTTTACTCTTCTATCTCTTTGTAAATTAAACTTCAGTTCAATACCAGATTTGCAGCAGAAAATGCTTGAATAACTAAACCAGGAACACATTGTAGGCGGGTTTGTTTTAGCTCATGATATTCTCTGTGTTGAAATACTCAACTGTTTTATAAGAATACAAACAGTAATCAAACTTTATTTTATTGAATAACCTCTTGTAAACCGATTGTTATAATCTGAAATACTTGTGTAAGTTTGGGTCAGAACTGAGTTGTGGTAATTTAGTGGTCAATAACCTGCTGATATATAGCGTCAGACTATTCCAGAAAACATATAATTGAGCTTTTATTGAGTCCTCGATGACATGCAATTCACTCTAATGCTGTCGGAAAAAGAGGGCAAAAAAGCAAGTGGACCGAGACATTAATTACTTCGTTCAATACATGGATATCTCAAATAAATTGATGTCAATAAAAATATTAATTAACTAGGAACATGACAATTTTTGACAAACTTTATACATCTATTCAAAAAAGCTTTATTTGGAAACCAATTATTTAAAAATTTAAAATAAACGATCGTTGAATGCATTGTCTGACTCATAAATTTACATAATGAATGAATATATTCCAAGATAATCATTCACTATAGAAGCACGCAATCAGCTATTCTGCTTGAAACTTTCGAATAAAAATTGAAGTAACTTCTATTTGAATCCATTTTTAGAATAAAATATTATTATTTCTTTGAAAACCATAAAATCGGTTTTTGCATAAAATATATTTTTAGATCACAAATAATACCAGTTTTTGCTCGAAGTTACAAACTTTGTGCAATCGATCCGATGTTTTCGCTTCAAAACAAAAACATAAACTAATTGCAATTTTTGGAATTCCTGAGTATTTTTCTGTGGAATCAATCAGAAACAGAAACTGTTTTTGGGGGTGAAATATACTGAAATATACCTATTTCAGCAATTTGATTTATCCTGGCAACTATCAATTTTCTATCATTGAATATCATTGAATATCATTGAATATCATTGAATATCATTGAATATCCTGAATAACAAATATTTGATGGGTGATTGCGTTAACAATGTTTGGTAATAATTTATTTAGAAATTGTTATTCCTTCCAATAGTAGAAAATATTTTAAGAAATCTTATGATATGAAGATTAGTTTTTGAATTAATCGAGGTTAAAATTACATTCTATTCCAATATCAAGTCAGTCATTGCCATTGCCACGAGCGGTGTTCGAATATAAAATTCACATTGCTAGCTATTATTATGTTTGTCCAGCAAATGATAATTGGGAAAAGTCCAGCTAATCAATTAGTTACCCTCATGAATCTGAATTCAGTTTCAATTTATTTGCTTTTTCAGTTCAAATGTTGTTAAAAAGCAATAATTTCATTAACATAAAGACAATTTGATTTTCAGAAACTTAATTAAATTTCATTCAAATCTGTGAATAATCCAAAATATATATTTCATTCATGAATTAAATTAGTTTTCCGAATCTTATAAGAAGTAAAATGGATTTTTTCGCTTTCCCCCTTAAAAGCCACTTTTTTGCATCACATTCTATTAGTCTCCTATTTGATTGCATTTAAATTTTAAATTTTAAAATAAGATATCATTTGGTTTTCTTATGAAATAAATTTTCTGATATTTTTTATCAATAACTTATTTGATAAAAATTAAAATAAAATAAGTTTCTATTGATTTTTGCCTCGATTTCAATGTTTGAATGAAATAACTGACGAAAAAGTTGTTTAGAAATTCATTGATTTCTATCAGATATGAGTCTAACGAAGAGCAACGCTATCTCTAAACGACTGGATTTAAAGAACGCAATCTCTGACACGTGATATATCTGTTGTATATCTATGTTGTGCTACACTTCTATGTTGTGTCTGATCAGATCGAGAATAGTAAGCTCCGGTTGGGTATAGCGATCGCAGAGCGTGGGCGACACAATCCGCCGCCACTGCCTTACGATAGGTAACGCATCAGTGCTGGACATCGAGTCAATGATTCAACACATCCCAAAAACTTATCCATGTATTGGAATACTTTATTTTGTGCCCTCGAGCAGATTAAAAGAAACTGTTGTTTGAGTGAAAAGTCGGTCCTTTCTCTCTCACCGATCTTCAGGTGTTTTACTTTATAAAAGTAAAAGAAGAATAAGTAGAAGAAGTGAAGTCAAAAAGCAATTGATAGCAAACCCAAAACAAAACTCTCAACTTTGTTGTCTTCAAATTTGTTTCATTGAAAGCTTCTTCTCATCATTTGATTGGAGAAAAAGAAAACAATTTATTTTCAACTCATTTCTCTTATGACTCAAAATATTTAATGTCTTTTTTGGTTTCGATTCTTTCATCAATTGATCTGATATTGTGTTTCAAGATTTGACTTTTTTGTTGCAAAATTAAATTCACTCTTCATAATCAGTACATACATTTGATGGTCTATTCGTGTGGCGCTCTGAAACACCTAATCATTTATTGATGTTCTCAACAAATTGAGTTCAGGTGAGAAACGTACTGAAAATTACTTGAATTTTGTGATGCTTTTAAATAAATAAATGAAACAAGGGGAAAACTCGTGATATAATCATAATATCAAGACTAAGACTAACTTTGAATTGACTGATAAAATTTGCAGTGATTTTCGTTTGAAACTTTACGATCAAAAGTAAAATTTCAACGATCGTCTATTCAACGATTGAATTAAAAAAAGTTACCCTAATAAAAGTTTGTTCATTAAGTCGATTGAACGCCTAGAACCGGACAAAAACTGTTTGCGCGTGAGTTCAAAAGCGTAGGCCGATTACCATTGACTTTGAGCCGCTTTTATGTGTCTCTCTGTCCAAAAGCGAATCATATATCAAGTTGTGGGCAAAAGGTTATCCTTATTTGCTAGTATCGTTTGGTTTGAGCACTGGTTAATACAGAAGTTGTATTTAATCTCAATTTTGATCGAAGAAGAAAAAGTTACTCTTTGTTTGTGAAGACTATTAGAAGAGAAAAGTTAATAAATATTTAATTTTCTTTCATTAAGAAAGCAATGAAAGCTTTATTTAATAATTGAAAAATGAGCTCAACTTCTCTTAGAGTTTTACTAATAGCCGGTTTGGCACTACTGGCCATCTGTACCGGTGATGACAACGGTCAGCATCAAAGCGAAGATCAATTTTTAATTGTCTCGACAGAGACGTCCCAAATGAGCGCAAATGGCTTTAGTTCAGTCGATAACAGAAATGAGCAAAATTTCAAAAAGTTGTCACCAAATCAATTGATTTCGGGTCCATTACTTGCCTCCAAAAGTTATTTCAATTATTGGAGACCGAGACAGAGGAGACGGCGTTATCAGAAGCTATCCTCTTCATTACGGCCCCAATGGTTGGCGTCGATTCAATCGCAATCACATAATCAGAGAATCACTTCTAATAATTTCGATAATAATAATAATTTAAATGAAAATAATATTAAAAACAATCATTTGTTGGACAATGAATCCCGTGATGAGAACTCAAATAGTTTATTACCTGCGCGTCATATTAGACGACCCAATCAATCATCCAATTCAGGCACCAAATCATCAAAAAGTTCACCACAAATGTCGGCAAAACCAGTAGCGACGGTATCGCGCGGCACACGTGGCGCCCGACAGTATGACATCCCACAAATCGGTAAGCTTGACAATTGACCAACTTTTTTGAGCTTGTTAAATCCAATCAGAATAATTTTGAAAACTATAATCAAGAATAATAATTAGTTGTGATTTGAGACAACAATTAATTGTATGTAATATAAGTAAAAAAAGACTTTATTTTTTAAAAAACATTAATAAAAAAATTTATAAATCGATATAAAAATTGCGAAAACATTTGAAATCAAAATCGTTTCAATCAAATGACTGAAAACATGTTTATCTTTATTCCAATTGTTAGTCATTTTAATGATCAAAAAGTTTTTTAGTTAATTAGAATCTCTTTTGTATTGAATGCAAATGTGTTTTAGTTTAAAGTCATTTCTTTTAAACTCTCATTTCTCTAATGATTTGAATATCAATGGCTTCACTGTAGGAAAAATGTCAGACTCTTATTGTTATTTCGTGCAAATATTCATCGCTTTCTAAATAACAACAGGTTTTACACATATTTTTTTCCCTGATTTACATAAGAATGAAATTGAAATCATCTGTCAGTCGATATACCGACTCTCCTGACACTAACTTCTACTCTGAAATGTTTAAGAGAATTGTATGTAAAATGAGATTCAAGTTAAAAAAATTATTTTATATTCAGAAAGAAAAATAACTTTTCAATTCTCATTAAAACTAAAGTTTTCTCGCATTATATTCGAGTGATTACCCCTTCAAATGACAAGAAATTTATTTATCTATAAATGAGAGCAAAAGAAAAGAAACAAAAAATATCTCAAACTTTATTTCATTTGTTTTACTTGAGTTGAAGCGGAAAAAACTTTTAAGATCTTGAGTGCAAATCAATTTTTTTTCGCCAATGAAATTGAATTCTTTATTAATAACCAGATTTTTAGGCCATCGACAGAAAAAATCGCTTTTCATCTCTAATGAGTAAATAAATATAATATTTTCGGCACTAAAACTACTATTTTTAGACATAACTCACTTTTCTCTACAAATTTATAGATCCATTGCTGAGCGCAACAAAATCAAGACATTAGTGAAAGGCATGTTCACAGGACTATCTGTTATTTGTTTTTTACACACATCAGATCCCTATCAAATCAGAGCCATTTACACACATCAGATCCCTGTTTTATTCAGATCCCTATCAAAATATAGCCATTTGTGACCCTTTTAAGCAAAAATAGTCCAAAAGCTCACATATTTCAAGGATTTATATTTTTATTAAATGTGGAAAAGGATAACATGATATTCAATGGTCTTAAAACCTTTATCTAAAATATCTTCAAACAAATATATTCATACAAAGGGAGCGAAAATAAACTAGCATAAATTATTGATTAAAACTACTACGAGTCATCTTTCCTTGACTCTCAACTCGTTGTACATTTGGTTTTTCATTTCCCTAACTGTAAGACAACATTTTCCTCTATCAGTCACTATTCACCCTCTCTTTATGCTTGTCCACTTCCAAGTTAGTTGGCGGAAATTTCCAAGATTATTAAAAAAGAGTAGGCAGAGAAACTGGATGTCATTTATGTAAATTAAGGTTTTCCATTTGCTTTTTCATGGTATATAAATCAGTTGCTTGATAGAGAAAATCTCTCTCTCTCTCTCTCTCTCTCTCTCTCTCTCTCTCTCTCTCTCTCTCTCTCTCTATCTTTCTTTCTCTTTCTCTCTTTCTCTCTTTCTCTTTCTTTCTCTCGTACTTTATTTTAAACGTACTCTTGGTCATAAATGGACTGTTCTTTATGGCTATTTATGTTGTCTCTAGTTATTTTGCGTCTATGTTTCCAATTGTTTTGTTATTCCCGGCCATCACTAGAATGATGTCCAATGAAAAGAGCAAAAAATTCAATCGCATCTCCACTCGACTCAACTGTATAGACAGCGAGTGATTCAAAACATAATAAGCGTTTCTCTATTGTAGTGAATGAGTCAATGAATGACTTTAATTGTATCGAAACGATCGATATGTTCATTAAGCAGTTGTCATAACTAATAGTAGACATTACAATTGCAATGCAATGAATTTATGAATCAAATTTCATACAAACTTTACGCTTAATGATAACAAAATTGCCATTTTAAAGATTTTTTGAAAACTAGCCCACAAATAGCATTATAGAAATTGATGGGCGAAAAAATTAGGAAAACAGCCTCTAATTGGGAGATAAAGTGCATAAATTTTTAAAAATTAAAATCAAAGAGGATGTAAGCAAGCATAATTAAATTGATTATCTAAAAATGGCGATTAACTTTGACGAAAAAAAATCTTTTATCCAAAAATTTGATTAATTAAGAGCTGAGTACTTAAGCTTTTGTTAGAGCGATGAGCAGAGCGATGAAGAGTGTCGTTCAAAGAAGTCCCGATTTCCTAAAGCCTTTAATCAAATTGAAGGCAAATCAAGTGTAGGCGGCGGTGGAGGAGCTCTCAATTCACAATCATATCAACTCTCATGTATACTATAAAACCTCTTTACACACACAGCCAGTGGTTATAATTATCTCAAACATAAAGTCCAGACTCGCGGGTTGTATCTTCAATCTTCGAAGTTGTCTATACCTCCCTCGACGCACTCATATATGATTTCTTTATTATCTGATGACTAAGCTTGGTCACTCTATGGGACATTTATATTATATTTAAGTTGCCATGGTTTCATGTAATACATTTCCACTCTTACTTTTTGTGTTTTTTTGCAATTTCATCACAGAATGTAAATCCTTGGTGATTCTTTTGATTAAATTCTCTTTTGAATGTTACTTTAGATTTGAATAACTCAAACTCAGTGATGTTAGATTTTATTTTTTTTACTTTCAAAAATGTTTGCCTTGCTCAATATATTCAAATATAATAGAGACACTCACGCTCTATGGAAGAGCCCAGTCAAAATTTAAAGTAATGTAACTAAACCTCTTAAATAAGTGTTACCCCCTCGCCTTTAAGGGGATCAGAGGGATGTTTTAAGAAATTTTGAATTGAGTGGATTAGTGAGAGAAAGTGAAAATGATTATAATTTAAATCAAGTTTCAGCTCTCATTTTCAAAAGGGTGTATTGGAGAGAGCTAGAAATACGACAATTTTCAAAAAATTTCGAGTAAGGGTGTTTTGGACTGACCAATTTAACATAAGCTTACAGTTTGGAAGAAATTTATTGAGTCAAACCCAACCCTCTAACTCTCTAACATCCCTCGAATACAACAATTTTTGCTTTTCTTGAAATTCTCATTTAGACGACAAAATTCTATAAAAAATGTTTACAACTTTTTCCGTTTTTCAAGTATTCATTTCCTTATTATTCCTATATTTCTCTATATTTGCAAAATGAAATTCTTTCACTAAATGGCTTTAATACTAAGTATAAAACCTAGAATACTGTTCGGGATATTTAGTATTTTAACATTCATTTGAGTTTCGATTGAAAAAACAATTTTGAAATTTATTCAAAACATCGCCACTAATGTCATGAATACAAGAATTTTGATTCATTCATACGAATACATTTGAAAACGAATAAAATGATTGAAATAAATCAAAGACAACATTAATGTCCATCACTTTATAGCTGAATATATTGTATGGAAATATAGATTTTGAATTTAATTCATTTTTTGTTATAAAAATAGCAGAGATTTGAGATATAATCTTAAAAAACGGCAAAAATGTTAAAAAATGTTTTTATTTTATTTTTTGAGTTTTAAAAATTTCTTAAAATAATAAAATTCTTCAAAAGAATCCAAACTTTTATTGATCTAACCTTAAATGTAATTCAATTTTACGATAAAAATAAGTTTCAGGAATAAAATTCATTAGAAAATTGAATCTTTATTGTTTCTTAAGTCAATTTTTATAACAAATTTCAAAATTAAGATTAAAATGAATTTTATTCTCAATAATTAGATTAAAGTAAGTGTAAGAACATTGAAATGAAGAGCATTTTTGATTAGCTCTAGGCGTAGTATCTCTTTAAAGTGCAATACACCAAATGTGTTGTGCTGTTTGTTTCTGCCCACACAGTTATTCACACCAAATCAAAGTGCGGAGAAAATGTTGTCTCATCCAAAATATACAATCCGTGGGTAATTTCATACTTCAAAACATAAAACGCTTTTTACTCACTCTTTACTATTGATAAGTGAATTACTTATATATCTAAAAGATATTACACTAAATGCTCACAAATTTATTTACAACTTTTTTGGTTCAATCATTTCAAATGACAACTGTTTGACATTTAAGCAAATATAAGTGAAAACAATTTTTTTAGAGAAAATTTGATCGATTTGTCAGATAATTATAAAAAAGATAAATTAGATAAATGATTGGTTGAATCAAATGAAAGTTTCAAAATATTATAACTAAAATCGTTGTTAAATCCCTCGCTAATTTAAAGCTAGTGACGTTTCCCTTGAGGATTGCCTTGTCTTTGACAAAATTAACATGAAACTTCTTATTTTGCCTGCTTACATTCTCAAGTGATTCAGCGCACAATTTTAGTGAAGTAATCCGATTAGGATTTTTCAACGGATAATCAATGTCTGGCCCATAAAAGACTGTGGAGTCTCTCAAATAACTCAATGACCTAATCTTTGAGCGCATTTATCTGAGTCCGGAATCTTATTCAACGATCTCTTCTGTGAAAAGTTGGAGAATCTCTTCATTTGATATGGTTTTCAAAATAAGACATTAGAAGCAAAATAACTGAATTTCATCAGACATTTGTTATTTTTATAACAAAATTCATTTCAATTCGTCATTAATTTTAATTAACATTAGAGTCGTAACAAATGTAATAAACGAAAAATAATTTGGGCGAAAATTAATCGAAATCAAGTATAATATAAAAACTGTTTTAATCGCTCAGAATAAATGCTCCAGCATATACTTTAAAAAGCAAATAATTGGTGGTAAAATCCATCGGAAATATGAGATAAATAACTAATGAATCAATTTTTAATACAATTGTGAAGCTGTTCAAAATACTTGTACCTAGGATGTTATTATGACCAATATTACAGTTATATTCTTAAGATTTTAATAGAAACAAAAATGAAATTTAAAAAAAGCTCAAAACCAAGCTTAAATTCTTAAAATATTACGCAATTTTGGTCAATCTTCTGATTTTTATCCTAAATGTTTTTCATCAAACTTTTTTTTGTTCCAATGCATAAACAATAATGAAATGAGTGAGTTCACTTTCAAATGGTAAGTCTAATTGTATAATAAATTTCGTCATTACTTCCAATATTTGCTCATTTGCTTTTGGATCTGGATCATTTGGATAATTTGCTTAAGTATTAGGTAAGAGTACAATAAAAGTAATATTTCCATGTTTTGCGTTCACCCATTTATTGGGCAAAATGATGATCAAAAGATGCACTTCATAAACATTGTAGACGTATTGATCGCAATACTCGTTCGTATGATTTTTTTTCTCGGGCGCCTGCAAGTCGGCTCACGCCTTACTAGAGCAGAGTATTTCTGGCTGTCATCTTCTTCACGCCGTCCCTCTCTCCACATCCCATTTCAATCCTAGTAAAACATCAATGAGTTTGTATTGACGTCATAACGAAACAGTGGCAGCAAAAGCGTCAACAAATACTATTGTATTGTATAACTCTTCGCCTCTTTTACTCCATTCGAGTAAATGTATTTCAAATGCTATATAAAGGGGTTTACGAATTGTGCGATAATATCGCCTCACTATTAGTATATCAATGATTGAACTTTCAATATTCATTTTATAATATAACATTTTTAAGCCATTTACATCCTTTCTAAATTTAAATAAGTAATCAAGCTCGTATACGTGTTTAGAATTTTAGGAATGTCAATTATTTTGAATTAACTATATAATTTCAATTCCAATCATTTGCTTATCAAAGAAATCTCAAATTTTCAATTAATCAAGTTTTAACCAAGATAACTTATTCGTAAAAAACATTCTTCTTTTGTTGGTTTGTTTTTTGTCTTTTTGATTAAATCTTTTGCTTATTTTAACAAGATGCAATCTGATTGTCATTTAAAATGTTGCCACTTGCTTTTGCACCAAATCATTGCTGTGTATTGAAAGAAAGTGTCATTTAAGGGAAATATCATGTAATGTAGTAGAGTAGCGATCGTCACGAAAAAAATGAGTCTGGCATATTGTAAGGAATGAGGCAGATAATAATAATAATAAGAATCAAAA
>JAQFXL010001730.1:0-10705 GCA_034693445.1 Edwardzetes edwardsi
CATGGCTATATATCATGGCTATATATCATGACATAGTTTGTAAGCCCAATGAATGCCTTATACATTTTATAACCACTTGTTTCTCTCCTGACACAACTTTCCATTATGTCTGTTCTCTCCATAGACTTTCAGTTGAGGAAACAATGAATTAATTCACTGGTAATATAAGTCTTTCCCCTCACACTCCTAATTCTTAACAGTATTTTCGATTGAAATTTAAATCCGAGATTTGCATAAAATAACATTCAATACGAGTTATAACTGAAATATAAGTACAGAATCGAAGTATATTTGCATTTTATATTCTGAGCTTACATTTGCATACAGTGTATGAGCTCTTCATGTGTTTCACTTTACTCAACAGTATTTAATATTAATGGTTTTCGTAATCACTACAACGGGTTTGTTTGTCTCTTAGATCTTTTCCCCGGTTTTTCACCCAAAAAATTATTCATAATTTGATTCATTTCATTGTTTTTCATAATCAGTCTGTGCTTATAAATGGAAAAACATTGAAATAAATGACCAAGATTACGTTTGCTCATTAATCTAAGCGCTTGTTTTCTCTTCCTATTAAACTAAAATGAGTATTTCCTCTGAAATATTCATTATTTCTATTCATCAAAAGCTTATTAATACTCATTAGGTTTTGGTAGAGATTTTAAACATTAGATTATTGATGACTAGAAAAAATGTGTTCATCCCTTTGTAGTTAAAGTCCTTTCATTCTGAGCTCATGAATATTTTGATAGCTATTGTTTGATAATCAAATGATTTGCATTTTTCTTTGATGAAAATCTTATTTTTAGAGTTATTTTATGCAAATTTTTATTGTATTTTCAGATTTTAATTATTTTTTTCTTTGAGAAAGTTTCCCAGAAATATTCAGTTATATTTAATGTAAATTACGGCAAATGTTTTGATTTCAAGATCACATTCTAAACTGAGATTTAGATTTTAATCCGAAACCCATTAAAACTCATCAATAGAAAAGTGTTTTAAAAATAAATCAGACTTTTATTCAGTGGTCATTAGGAGAGAGGGAAGACATTAATATAGAAGTCGTGAACAAATCGTTTGTTGGCATCCGTCAGACGGACTGCACTTTTATTCCTGTGTTTCGGTCGTTATTCAAATGTTTCTCAAATATTCTCATTATTTCAATGTTTAAAAAACTAAAAGCATTTTACAGTTTCTCAATGATGTCTATTATAAACAATTTATTTCTAATATTGAATAATAAAAATCCCATTATTACTAGAATTACTTTCAATTGATTTTAAACTTTCTATTTCACTATAATTTGACCACATTTTATGTTAAAGTTGTGACAATAATCATGTTTACAGACCTCGATTGCAATTTGATTATGTCAATCATTACCAGAGTAAATGAACTTTTTATATGCTCATAATAATAATAATAATCTTGATCAATACTTCGATAGATAGGTGAAACTTACTCAAGAATTCCTAATATTTGAACGTAATATTTCATTGAAAAATATTCTCTAAGAATATAATTATTTGATATTTATTGCTTGATAATAGAGCTCCGTTTCGATTAAATCAGTTTCAAAACTGTAATTTTAAAGATGAAATTCCTGGAAAGACCTAACTTTTAGTCGACTGAGTCTTGTTTGAAAACTTCTATGTTATCCTGAATTAAGAATTTTCAGACTTAACATAAAATTACTGCTGAATTCAATTTCATCTTTAAATCTAATTTTCAAACTCAGCTGTAATTCAATTTACATGACATGTATATAGACTTTTGATAAGTCGAGTAGGGAGGGAAGGGAAGGGGAGAGAGAAGGCTTTTCTCAGATATGGATTTCAAATTAAAATACAGATATTTGTGTAATTTTTATGTGAATTTTCACCGAAAAGTCAGTTTTGATTTGGATTTTTGTGTGGATTTCAGTGATATGTGAATTGAAATCTCAAAGAAAGGGAAAGTGAATAGAAAGGGGTTTTGTATTTTATAATAACAGGAGTGTGGAGTCAAATGATTCGGATTATTAGCATCAAATTTACAATTTATTGAAAAATCGAAACCAAGTGTCAAAACTATGGTCGGGGTCTTCAATGAAAAGAAATTTTTTTGAGAAATTATTTTTCTTTTCCTTTTAATAAAAGTTGCGATTTCTGTGAGGTTTCCGTCTTTTGTGTTATTTTCACTGATATTGAGTTTCAGAAGTGAAAAATTGTCTTCTTTTCTAAGACTGGGTTAAGTCCTTTCCCTTCAACACTTAAGACCTATTCTTAGGAGTTGAAAATTGTCTTCTCTTGGCATCCAATTTATTGTTAGAGAGAATCTGAAAATACAATAAATGAATTGAAAAATTAGATTTCACTTCTCACCTCACCATGCTCAGATAAGACGCAGGTTTGCCAAATCTCCTTATTTTGGTTGAGGAATGTCCTCTAATTGATCCTATTTTCAAAAAGCAGTGGCAAACAGCCAGTCGTATAACTGAATAATAAGTTGTAGATCCGAACAAAAGCAAAGAAATACCGTTTGTCAGGCCTTTAACGTCGGTTTTGGTTTTATATTTCTTATAAGGGATTCCTTCCCACAAATAAGTCATAGCTTTCTGTCTTCCTGTCAAACTTAGTTGGTTTATGTACTAGAAGAAAAGGTGGAATTTTTAATAAAATGGCCATGCTAAGATTTTCAAGACTTATTAGAATTATGACTTTACTTTAGAAAAGGCATTAGTTATGAAACAAATAATAATTTACTTTTTGATATCAAAAGCGAAAAATTGAAAACAAGAATAACTTAAAGTCAAAGGAAATCAGAGTTAATGTCAAGAATCTAATGAATATTAAAATAGAGTTTTCCGTAAAATATTTTTACTCAAAAAACTGTGAAAACAATAAAAATAAATTCAAAGCATTTTTATTTGTGAGAAACAACTAATTTAGGAGAGAGTTGTTCGCACTTTTAGGCCATTAATACAGATTAGAATCAGTTATGTTCGGGCATAGAGTTCTTGGTATTGCAGAGCTCTGCCATAATTACAAAGCAGTTCTACCGGTGCTCTAATACTAATGGCATAACATTCCCGGAATACTAACAATAAATTTCTTAAACGTATTGAAGAAGAAGAAGATTAGCACAAAAAATAATAGAAATAATTTATCCTAGGATACAGTCAAACCTCTTAACAATTCAGGAATGATCTATTTGGTTTTTAATTAAAATGATTCCTGGTTTTACAACCAATATATTAATTACTTTTCTATATATATCAAGTTTAAGAAACAATTTTTTTTAATGTTACATAAATTGACTAGATAACCCCGAAAATTAAAAAGATTGTTATTAAATCATCTATTTGTTATAGAAGGGATAGATAAGAGTTATGATATTCTAGATGTTGAACAAGATATTCCTTATTTTGCAAATAGTATAGCTATAATTAATTTGATTCGAATAAGTTACTAGATTGAAATCTATATTTGAGGGGTTCCACCGTTTATGTGACCCTTTATAGCAGGTAATTTTGGGAAAGGATGGTCCGATAAATTAAAACGATCCTTATATTTAACGATTGGTTGTGCTCTTTGGGTATAGTTTACAAATGTATTGACTGAACAATAAATTTGATTTCCATAAAAGCAATAATAATAATAACCAGTCATTAGTGTAATAATAAAATCAAAATATTTGTAATGATTTCCAAACACTTGAACTTTTAATTCGACTAAATTAGAAGATTGTACTCAGGGCTAACCCAGAAATTTATGAACCAGTTTAGTTCATTTCCATACTAACATTGATTCTGTGGATAATAAGTCTCTAATTATAACTTTTGAAAAATGTTAAACAATTTTTAAGAATTTATTTCTTCAGAATATTTATGGCAATAAAAATGAATTCATATATTATTTGATAAAATATTTCACAAAACTGTCGTTCAGTTTCTTCAATATTTAAATAAATGTTATTTTTGTTATTAGAAGACAAAAATGTAGTGCTTTTGATATTACAAAACATCTAATATTGTATTCAAATCTCGTTTCAGTTTATTGAACATTACGTACGAAAAATAGATATGTTTGCAGAAAAAATACTTTTTAGATAGAAAGCAGTTTTTTCCACAATGGGAACTATGATTGATTGAAAAGTTTGTGTAAAACAATCCTGAAATTCAGATAAAAATTTTCTTTAGATGTGTTGTGAAAAACAATCCTTTCCTTTCACTTAATTCAGTCAAACATTTGTTGCAAAACATTTTGCTATAAAAACTTATTCAGTGCTCAGAATTGAAATGCATTTAATTTTCGTGATTCTAATCAATGGTTTCTTTTATTTTTGTCTTCATTTTTGAACAATAAATGCATACAAAGAAAATAAAATTAAAAATAGAAAAAAATAATGGATTTATAAATAAAAAGTCTATAAATTATGTAATATTTTCGCTGAAACTATTGAATTAACATAATTGAGAACTAATGAGAAGTGAACCCAAATGAGAGCGGTTTTTAACAACCCTTTCCTCTCATTTAAATTATTAGATTTTTTGCTTCTTTCTTGAATCCAATTTAATTGTTTGGAAACTTATTTTTTGCTAAAATTAAACAGAATTTTGTTTTCATTGCTTTTTTTAACTAATGGTTAACTAAAAGGCCGAACCTATTGGACCCCCCGAACGGACTAATCTTATAAACAATGAATGAATTCAAACCCCAAACAAATAGATATAAAAACGTCTAAAAAATTATTTATTACTCTCTGATTATCACTTCTTTTGCAGTCAAAGTTCCGCTCAGAATGTGTTTGAATTCCACTAAAGATTGGAATAAAAAACCAATTTTTCATCAAAATTATTGACTTTTATCTAAAAATAGTTTGAAAATACTATTTATTCTTATGATTGCCAAAAATGAAAGCATCTATTCATTGGACAGAAGATTAATAACAAATTCAATGGTAATAATAGTTAGAAATGTAATCAAATATAATAGAAATTCAGTACAGAATTGAATACCGGATTCGGAGTCAGTATTCAAACACATGTTTCCTGTGAATAGCAATGTCGTGATTATATACCAGAGCTGTCAGATCAGTGCTGTTGAATAGCTAGAGTCGTGACCAATAAATTCATTGACACCGAAAGTGTATGCAATAGTTCGGGATATGAATGGTATGAATGGATGGGTACTGAAGAAGAAATAATTTGCTGGCGTTTGCAAAGTGTGTGTCTCAACAGTCAAACAGACGGACAGATAAATATTATTTATAAATATATATGATATATGACTACAACTCTGTTATATATTATAAACAATAAATTATATCAAAATTTCTTATATGAAATCAAGATTTTATTTAGTCTATCGAAAGGAAAAAAATTTTCTTTCAATTTCTTTTGCAATGTCTTCAAAATGGTATATAATTTAAAATTTATAGTTTGGTTACCGAACGGACCCTCTCTTAAAATAGTTATAATTTTTAACATTAAATTGATATTCAATAAAAGTTTGCATAAAATTGCTGTCAATTTATTTTTGAAGTAAATTATTGAGAGAAAAGAGATTTTGATTTTTCTTCTCCGCTGACAAAAACGTCAAACTTTTCTGATATCGATTTTGCGAAATAAAAGTCAAATAAAAATCAAATACTTATTAATAATTGTAATAAATTCGGTGATAAAAGTCATGAAATTCTCGTCCAAATTCTTTTTTGGGTGAAATCTATGAATTGGTTTCGAAATAACTCAAAATATTTTCAAAATTCATAAAATTATTAAACATTTTTATCAAATTATTTCATTTTTAACGATAGATCGCTTCTATTACATCCCACCTCCCGGTCCACCACCACCCCCGCCAGGTCATCGAGTGTGGCGCACGGGTTGCTATCCGTCTAATTATGGACATCATCTGACTTCTGCAGAGGACCCGTATTTCTATCCTTACGACCCGCAGTCCCGTCAAATACATGGCAACCCAAATGTGAAGTTCTTTCGGGCCCCCATCTATTGAACGCCAAACCCATCCATTCATCAATGAAAATATCAATTTTTAATTTTCCTCACTTATTAACTGTCGATTCAAACAAAAAATATATGTTTTTATTTAGAATTAAGGGAACAATAACTTCAATGCAAAAAAAAGTTGAAAGAAATCTGAGAATAGATAGAAATAACTTTGAAATAATAGAAGAGATGACAAAATACTCGGGAATTCTGAACAAAAGTTCATGTCTTATATCATATCTTAAGAGAAATGAATTTTTGATAAAATCGATGGCAAGTTATCTAAGAATTCTTTGGGGCATAACTTCATTGAATTTAATTGAAAATTATTTGATATCTGAAAAAGTTTTTTGTTTAAACATTTATTCATTAGGTTTTCATTGTTTTAGGAATTGACTCATTATTTTTGTTGTTGGATATAATCATATCTTGTTTTTCATTCTTAATTTTTTCTCTTCGATTATTGGTTTTGCTCATCACTTGTTTGCAGCTATTTTTCATTTGATTGATGAGTTTTTAGGCATTTATTTATGAAACTATTCTCTCATTTAATCAAACATTTAATAATTGTTCAAATATTTTAATCATTCATTTATTACAAACTATTTATTTTAACTCACCTATCAATTAAACGTTATTAACAATCATTAATCCACAATAATTCGAACCTTTTCTAAGCAGTTAAACTACCTTGCTTACATGAAAAACACACATAAATATCTGAATATAACATTTGTTTAATATAGGAATTAATTTCAAACTATAATTCAAACCTTAATTAATACACAAATGAAGTGAAAGATTAACATAAAAAATAAATTTATTGTTATGAATATTAATCAAAAAAAACATTATTATGTATTGAAATTCTCATCATTTAATTAGTGTCAAAGTATCAAGATTACAGTAACAGTGACGTTAATTTGAGTTTTGTTTTCATTACATGTGATCTATTAATTAATTTACTAATACTGTGTATATCTGATTAATATGTGTATTATTATATGTATTAATAATTGATATAAAGACAAAATGTCATGTAATTAACCATGGTTATTATTACCACTGATTGCTATTAAGTAAGATTTATATGTTTTAATTAATAGTAATTTTTTGTGGTTTTAATTATATGTAATGTTTTTCGTTGTAATTCTTATCAAACATTTGCATAAATAATCATTTAATATACAAATCTTATGCATATATGAGTATATATATTGATAATTGACCAAGAACATTTATGAAACACATTAACGTTATGTTATACCTTTGATTTCGTGGATAAAACCTGGGAGAAAAATTGAATAAAATGATTTGAAAGCTCGAATTTTCGGAATTTGCTTGATTATTCTTTTAGATTTGTAAAGATTCAATTATCTAACTTTTTTCTATTGTAATTCATTAATTTTGAATTGAAATAATTGAATCATTTATTCAAGTAACTTTTTGTTAGACACTTTGCTTTGCTAAACACTAGCTGTTTGTATATAAAGTTTTATGATTTGTTCTATGATTGAACCTAGCATAAATCCAAATTTTTATGCATCTCAAATGATCCTATTTATTACATTGGTATCAAAATGACCTATTTGAATCGATGTCAACATTTGATGCGATGCTATAAGAATGACACTACTTTTGAGATGCCTTTCAAACAATTTGATCGCATTCTTCTCATTATTGATACCCAGTTATTAAATATTCAAAGACAAAGACTGTTTAACCTTTTCTTCTTATTGAATACAATTATATGAAAACTCATTGATATAACGTTTGATTTCTTTATGAGAAAAACAGTGCAAAAGTCTGTATTACACCCTTTCGTGTGATTTATTCGTCATTATATTCCTGATAGTCCTTCGTATTGAACTCACACCCGATTTAACCCTAAAACTGTAGTTTTTATTGATCGAAGTCAAAGAAAATGATAAATGTTTTACTTTTGACATTTGATTTCTTGATTTTCGTGTCTTTAACTTCTTTTTTGTGTGAAAATTTCCGAAAATATTTTTGTTTTTATTTAGTTTTGTTTTCAAAAACTATTATTCATTATTTGAATCGATATTTTGATGGAAATTATTAGCCAAACAATGGGTTAATAAAAATCATTTATTAACACAGTTTTGAATTCCTTATTGTTTTTCTTAATTCACATCATTTCAGAACAATTCGGGAATTTTATTGAAGTTTTAGTTTATTTTTATTCAATTATTTCCATAAATTTCATTGAATTTTTCAGAGCATAAGAGATAAGACATTTCGTTGAATAGAATTAGAGCTTATTCTGTGCCAAAAGAAAAATTTGTTTCAACACAAACCTAGACATGAGATATAAGAAATGTTGAGTTTAAGACATCGATTGCACAGTAAATGTCCAAATAATAAAATAGTCGGACTCCTTGTGTGAAGCCTTAAGAATCTGAATCAATGAATCACTTGAATTGAATAAATACTGGGAAAGGAAGGAAACAGAATGAAAAATGAATGGATTTGTCAATTGAACCAAACACTGATATCTCTTATTTTTTTTTCTTACATAACATTCTTTGCTCCAAAACTGAGATATACTTCAGAAATAAATCGATTTTAAGCAGATTTATGACTGGATTTCAAAGATCACATTATTGTTTAAATTCTTTTCAAGTGTATACTCAAAGATTTGATACGCTATTTAAGGCAATGCAATGCAAGGTGTAATTTATCAAAGAGTTTAAAATTTCAATTGTTTAAGAGTATTCGAACAATAATGAACTTGATTATTTTGAAAACTTATAATTTGTACTTGCAATTACTTGAAAATGAAAGCAAATAAACTTTATTTGCCTTTTACTGCCAAAATATAGGCCAAAGGGCATAAAAACTTTGTATAGTTTTCCTTGCTTAAAATTTTCAAATTAGAGTTTGCAAAATAATGAAATATAATTTGCAATTTGATTTGTACAACCTTTGAAAATTCTCCTTCTCAGACAACGAACGGATTTTATTCATGTTCATTCTATTTATCAGTGATTGGCTAACCCAGGATCTATCAATTATTCAAAAACGTCTGACTTTGTCACCATAATTAGAAAAGTAATTCAATTCTACGGATGAAACAAATAGGAATCCAAATAATAATAAAGAATTTATTCCTATGTTTTTTGAATCAATAATTTATTTGAATTAGAAGTTTGGTTACAATTAGTCCATAAAACAGACAATAAGTACTCAAACATTAACAAAGTTATGTCTAATCGAGTAAAACATTAATTCAATTCAAAGACAAAACTATTTGGAATAGGATTTGTGTGAAGACATTAGACCCTCGATAACAACAATCATATGAAACATCAGAAGAGTTTTTCCGATACATTCCTAGATATTAAAGTCATGTCTGGTCTGTGAGAAAGTCATTCTTCTTGTGTATTGTTTTTTATATTGACTTTTATTAACTCTCAGTTCTCTGACTTACGGCTAATCTTTAGAGTCGTTTCTTTAGAGTAGTCATAGATCGGAATCACAGCCCAAGACATGTAAGAGTCTTATAAGAAAGATATACAACTGTTCTGTGAATTGCATTTGATATGAAGTCTTTGTAGACTTGAATTGTTATGTTGTTTTCGGATGTCTTATGCCTTAATTTATCACAACATTCATTGTGTGTGGAATACAATCAGTTTTTTTTGCTCCAAACAAACCCTGAGAACAGTACAGAGTTTGCCGACAGAGAGGCAGTAATTCTCTTCCGGAGAATCACTCTTTAATCAAATTGCAATTAAGGACAGCATTTGACAAAATAACAGAAATTTTGCCTCAATATTGAGTCAATAGATGTCTCATTCAGTAATTTTAAATGAGAACATTGGATAAACATCTTGGGCTGTGATCATCAATAGTGCTGTCAGATCTACTGGATTGGCTATGATTCTCCTTGATTCAAAGGCAAAATATGCCATTCTACTGGAAATCGTTCAAAAATTTACATTGAACTACTTAAAAATTTTAATTCAAATTTGAGGCTATCCAAGGCCACCAAGGTGCTTTATACTTGATTTTAAACTTAAAATACATGCAAATTGATTAGAGCTTTAAGTGAGAACAAATTGAAGCCATCAATAAAAACAAGTTACACATCGATGTGGCCAATGGTTCTCATATTGAAAAGGTTTCCATAAGTGAGCTTGTGCAATATTCTGAATTGTTCATTCAGAATTTAATGATATTTCCACACTTTTCAAGAATAACATGCAAGTAAATGCGATAATCTGTAAATAATTATAAAAATTAGTATAAATGAAAGAATTAGAAGACAATGATATCTAACTTCATAACATCTGAAGTAATTAATGGTAAATAACTTCCAACAGGAAAAGCCCACTCTTTTCTTTGCAGTTCTTTCGATCATCGATAGAATCTGATTGAATAGAAGAAAATCATTAAGGTATTTGATTTTTCAAACGTTATTTTGCCTTAAGTTTTGTTATTAAACCCATTTTTAATTTTGTTCGTCTTTGAAAAAGTTTCTGATTGTCTTTCGACTGTCTTATCATTATTTGATTAAATATTTTATATGATTTGTTAAACTCATAATTGACTGACGAAGCCGTGAATTTCATAAATAAGAATAATGAGCCGATTGACAGAACAGCATAGCTGTCGATGATTTTTATTATTATAGGGCTGTCTGTAAAGACAATGGCATCGATTTTAAAGACATTAAGAGTTCCAATAGTTATC
>JAQFXL010001731.1:0-10700 GCA_034693445.1 Edwardzetes edwardsi
CAATTTTCTATTTAAATGAATAGAAATTTCAATTTTATCGTTCGTTTCCACATTTATTTGAAAAATTATAAAACATTAAAGAGTCAAAAGGGACCGAAAAGTCCAGTTATGTCATAAAATGATTCAATTCATGATAAAAGGGTTAATTGAAATTCTGTGCGATATTCTAAAAATTTATTCATTTATCGTATTTGCAAATAAACGGAATTCAAAATGAATGGCAGGAATTTTCCACAAGGTAATTTTGAGTAAGACGACAAATTGCTGTCAATATTTAAAATTTGAATTATCAGAGGCTATACTAATAAAATAGACCAGATATTGATTATGACTTTAATAAGTTGCTTGATATTAATTAATTGAAACTTAGATCAAATTATTACTCTATTCATAAATAATTAATGAACAAAGAGTATAATTAAGATTTCCGAAGGAATCAAATAAATGACTAAATTTTACATTGATTTGAGGTTCAATTTAACAAAAACCTAAAATTCAATTCACTTCCTGTAATGCAAACTCTTGAACTCAATAAATCGATTCCATGACATTCGTTGAATAATCCCGAAAATCTTTGTATCGTGTGGTTTTAGTGATCAATGATCATGCTTACTTCAATAAACTCACATTTTTTGCCAAAACAAAAATCTAATAAAAGATGTATTAATTAAAGACGAGAACCAAAATAGTAATAATTTCTAACAATGTTAGTTATGGTTAAAGTGATGCGACCTTAATATAACAGAATTATGTCATACATGTAAACCTTGAAGGTATGGTTACTTCACGAAAACACTCTCCCTTTCGAAGACTTTCCCCCCAACTGCTGTTAGGTATCCATTCGTTGTGATATTGAATGGTTTTCCTCGTTTGGTCGTCAAACCACTTGTTTTTGCATTTTTCTTAATTATTGTCGACTGAGAGCTAAAGTTTTATTCATTTAATTGAACGTTGATTTCATTGAAACTAAACGACTATTAGTCGAGTCTTTCGTTTTGTCTCTCAATGCCTCTCAAAGTTAAATGTTTTTCTTTTGCCTAAACTTAAGCTAATGTTTAATACAAAACATTTGATTAAACATCACTTTTGATATGCTTTTTATAATTTGTCGATTTGAATAATAAGTAATCATTTTCTTGGAATTACTTTCATTTTGTGATAGGTGATTTGAAAATACAGTTATTAAAATGTAATTACAGTAAATAACCATGTTCAACTTGAAAAATTTGATTAAAATGAATAAAATCGAACTTTTATTGTATTTAATTTATTCAAACTTTATTTTAAACGGTAAGACATTCTTCAAAATTCTCAAATAACTGTTCGTCTCATTTAAAGGGAATTTTAGTCAATGAAACGCATTTAATTGAATGTGATCTTGCTAATTGATGTTAATTTATAAGCATATTATATTCTGTTCAGTTAACTGTTTGCAAGGATTGAGGCGAAGGATATTTCATTAGAGTTTTAATAGTCTTTTATTAAACTAATGAAATCAAAATTATTTTTAACACTGAATTAATTCAAAAAATTATTTAAAAAAAATCAATAATTTGCGCAAACATTTGATTTACAACTTTTCTAATATTTCTTACAAAAACTTTTCATAAAATTAATTTCTGAAAGTTTTTTGCCAAATACTACCGGATCTGAGCGATACATCACCGGAAGAGATAAATATAGTGACCGGCGGCACCGCATTCATCGATTGTATTGTTCGCAATGGAAGCGATCACACAGTGATCTGGAAATTCTTAAGGGATCCTAAAAGCGACGCAAAACTTTTATCTGCAAATAATGTGATAATTAGTGACGACAAAAGATTATCAGTCGTTCACAATAAAGGTTTGATTAAATCAATTCATTAAACCATTGATTGTAATTGAGTTGGGTTTGCATTAAGACGAGGACAGGTGGATTCTCGACTTGAAAGAAACAAAAATCAACGACTCGGGTCTATACGTCTGTGAAGTGAATTCTGTGCCAAAACAGTCAGTGACTCGTGTTTTGTCAGTTAGTTATCCGAAGACTTTTTCACACGTTTTGAAAAACTATTCGGAATTAATTACAGACCATTTAAATCACAGTTTCACCGACTGCTGTGTCAGAGAAGGTGTTCCGTCTGTTTGTAATGGATTTTGTAATTTTAGAGGACTACTGACCCAAACGCCAAAAGCCCATATATTTGCCATTTGTTACAATCATATGCCACAACTCATCAAATGTATAACCGATGGCCGGAATCACATTCCGTGCTGTGAGCAACAAAATATTCCCCGTATGTGTCACGGGTCATGTGCTGGCAAATATACATTGACCACCGCTCTCGAGCACGTCATATGCCTGGATTACGCAACTCCTACACTTGCCTGTATTGCACAAGGTATCGAAATATTACCACCTCCGCCAAGGGAGGTGGTTGTCGAGGTTGTAAATTCAACTCAGGTTTGTCGACAAATTTTTCACCTTGTCACCTTAACTATTGGGATTTGCAAATCTTTTTTAGATGATTATTAAGTGGGAGAAGAATCCAGAGTCAAGTCAATCGCTAATAGATTATTACGAACTCAATGTAACGGAATTGCATTCATTTGATCCAATCGATTGGTCACTAACCAAGAAAAGTGAATTATCTAAGCATTTAAAAAGAGTGGACGGAATCGACACTAAATTCAAAACATATAAAATCGACGCAAACAAAACACAATTAATTATCGATGACTTGAAAGAGTCGACTATGTATGAGATGGCCATCCGATCCATCAACAAATATGGTACAAGTGTTGTGGCCGACAATATCAGAGCTGTGACTCATTCGCGTCAAATTCATAACATCGAAAAGGACAGCAAAAAACCGATTTCTCCGCTAATATTCAACAAAACGGCTTCATTTGCACCCAATTTACGCAAATGTTGTGCAGAAAACGGAGTAAAAACTGAATTTTGTTTAAATACTTTATGCGATCCGACAAAAGCAGAGGACGCGACCATTGGTGACATCAGTTATTGTGCACAGTATGCAAATATAACTTTCAAATGTCTCGCACCCGATGTGGAAATCAGGTCTGATGTTCAATGAATTGTTATCATGGACAAATTCAATTTCACTTTATTTTCATACAATTCTGTCTATCATTTCAGTCAATGTTGTGAAGAGAGAGGGGTTTCTCAGTTTTGTTCTCATTTTTGCACCGGGAAAGTGACCAGAGTCGATTTCAGACATTTTGTATGTCTTCATTATATTCCGTCCTATTCTTCCTGTTTATTGGAATCAAAAGGTCTAATAACGAGTGAACCACGAAATGTGATGATTGCGAGTAAACATCAGGACTGGGCTTTGGTCAGGTGGTCCCCACCTCTCAAACTGTCAGAAACAGTAGACAAATATCATATTCATATCAGAGAAATGGATCCGGACATCGATGAGGACTATTCGATAGAGACGTCAATACGCTCTCCCTTTTTGATCGATGGACTCAAACCTGGAATCAAATATGAAGTCTATATAACGGCTATTAATAGATATGGAATGAGTCGAAGCTCTCCAAAAATTATATTCAAGACAAAAGAGCCAGAACCTATTGAAGACATTGAGTTGGAGCAATCGGACTCTACAGCCGGTTATAATGAAACTGCATGTTGTGTTAGGGCCGGTATTCCCGATATTTGTACCCCTCTCTGTAGTTATCACATGAAAATCAATGATGGCTTACATTTGGGCGCCTTATGTGCCGATCAGAGGACAATACGCACTTTAGTTCGTTGTCTGACCGGCGGCAGAGACCATAGAGCCTGTTGTGAGAGACGAGGAATTGGCAGCCAATGCCTAGATATGTGTATCGGAACTATGAATGAATCGCCTTTTGTTATGGGCGCCAAATGTTCCAAATATAGCGGAAGAATGTTGCAGTGTATGGTTGAGGGCTCCGACACTTTGCCCGGTATTATCAAAACTATTACTTTGATTTTTTTTATAAAAATTGATTTTTAGGAATTCCGGAGAACTTTCACTCAACTCTAGTCACTAAAAACTCGATTCACTTGCAATGGAACGCATCGATAGATGACATCCGTTCGGGACAACAGCACATCACTTATCAATTAAGATATTCGCCCATTGATAAGGAAATACCTCCGCATCCATACGATGACGGCTACACTATTCGTCTTAATATAAGTGACATAAAAACTGTTTTGAGAGATCTGAAGCCCAGCACTCGTTACAGTATATATGTGGTGGCCGTCAACTCTTACGGTTATTCAATGCCTTCTTTAGTTCTTTTGATAAATACTAAACCAGAGAACGACGAGACGGAAAGTTCGGAAATAATAAAATCACAATTAGGTCCACCACATGGCATACAAGTGATACAAAAGTCAACGGACTCACTTTCTTTTAAATGGTTGCCCCCTTATTACATTCCACCGGATGTCTCACTTTTATATGAGGTTTATTTTAAAAGAGTGTCCAACACTTCGGGCGAAGAACAGAAATGGAATATAAGTGAGACCTACACTAATCTGATTGACATAAAAGACCTGAAGTTTGACAATCAGTACGCAATGGCTGTCAAAGCAAAGACAGAGACCGGACTTAAAAGTGTTTTATCAGAAACATTGCTCGTATGGACAGAACCTTCCACTCCTCTGCGACTGAGTCCACCAAAGTTGGAACCTCCTGGTCCTGTGGTCGAGGGTGAGATGTTAACAGTGACGTGCGATGCAATGGGAAGTCCTATCCCTACAATCTCTATGTTTGTGAACGGAATTTTGACCAAAACAGAGATTACCCGACATTTGATTTATAAATTGGATTACATTCAGAGAAATTTGACTTCAATCTCATGTCAGGCCACTAATGAAGTCACACGTCTTAACGATTCACTTATTCCGGCACAGAGTCACGTAGAAGTCAGGGTTAGGTGTAAGTAGTGTCTCATATTTATCATTTACTTGGTTAACCATGATTTTTTTCAGTTGCACCCAGAATAAAAGTCGACAAAAACTTGAATATTGCCGCCAAATATGCCTCAACTCATATGAAATGTGAATATTCTGGTAATCCTCAGCCAAAAGTTCAGTTTTTCAGAGACCTGAGGAATAAATCAGAGTTGAAACCCGGAACCAATACTCACATCAATATTATTCCGCACTCAACAGTGAGTCACACTTTTTGATTGCTAATTAACTAAATGTTGAAATCTTTTGAAACAAATTAGAAATCTATGACTTGGAGCGCAACCGTTACTATAAAACGGGTCACAGAATCAGACGGCGGACAATATGTTTGCATCGCTCAGAATGAGTACGGGAGAGAAACCGCGATCATTAACCTTAAAGTAGAGGAACACAATGCTACTAATCGAAACACAAGCGGTGATTACAATTCGAAATGATCTAGCTTCTATCTCTAACCCATTCTATCCATAGCCTGTTGTATTGCAGAGGGAGTGTCTGAAGAGTGTATCTCTGTTTGTAAGTTCGAAATCGACTTTAATTCGGTATTCAATAGACCGCAATGTTTCAGCGAACTCAACAAATTCATGTATTGCGCGGCCGGTAACTGTCCTATCAATTTGTCAAACGTCGAAATATTTATAATTTTTGTCTTACAGATGGTAGCGATCATCGCCAGTGTTGTCTCAAAAGAGATGTGTCGCGCGATTGTCTTCACTGGTGCGCCGGCTATAAAGTCAACAAACCATCGCTTTGTCTGTTGTCGTCAGTCAGGGATATCGTGAGTTGTTTTAAAGAAGGCAGTTCATTGCTTCCGTCTCCGCCCAAGAATTTAAGAGTCCACGAGTTGTTTACTGACAATCGAATTGTCATCATTTGGGACAAACCCGACAAAAATTCCGATGCAGTCCAGTGGTATAGTGTCTATTGGAAAAGAGTTGGATCTAAAGACCTGGACACCGATCGAACCGATCAAATGGAGTTTGAATTACGTAATTTAGATCCGTTAGAAACCTATGAGTTTTTAGTAAAGAGCGCCAACTATTACGGTACCAGTGCTTTGGCCGACCCTCTGGTCATAAATTTGAAGAAACTTCAGTCCGAAAACGATTTAATAAATGTTTCGATGAATAAGATATTAATCTTTCCCTTAATTATTATTCTGGTTGTGATTATTATTGGAGTCTTTGGTTATTATATCTTCAAAAACCATAATTTACTCCAAAAATTCAGATCAAATGATTCCGGAATCGGAGTGTCGTTTGAAAATCACGGCTACGTTAACGATACTCTTCAACTCCAAGACCACATCAATAATAACCATTTGGACAGAGATTCTAATAATAATAGACCTGCGGTTCAAATACGACTGAATTGAAAAGTTATTGATTTGTTATTTCTGTAAAATATTTGTTAAAACTAATAAAACATTTCAATCGTTCGACAGATTTCATAAATTTGATTCATTTTAATGAAAAAGAGTATAAATTGTCACAAATTTTATCGAATGTTAAGTTTTATTCATTGGATAAGAGTTTATGGAAATAGAAATTTATTTATAGAGTAAATAAAATTCTGTTAACAAATAAAAAGTCTTAAAAAAGCGTAGAAATTAATCAGAAATTAGTGACCAAATGGTAAAAATAATTTCAATAATAAAACTTAATTAATGAGAATTTGAGACATAATTATAATAAAAGGGCTGAAAATTGGTTCGAAGCAAAAATTATTTGAAGGCATAAATGCTTGGAATTCGGGCTTCAATTGAATTAATTGTGGAAATGATGTGAGAATTCAAATGTAAATAAATAATGAGAAGAAAGACATCAAATCATTCCATTCCATAGGTTTGCTTGATTTTGCTGAGGAGCGCATCGCATGTCTTCTTGGCGTCACCCAAAAGCATTGAAGTGTTGGGGTTAAAGAAAATAGGGTTATCCACTGCCGCATAACCCACTCCTAGACTTCTCTTCATTACAATAACCTTAGAAAAAATGCAATCAATTAGTGGAAAGACATTTAATTTTCAGCTCAAAAATAAGTACTTGTTTTGATTTCCAAACTTTAAGGACAGGCATTCCTGCAATTATAGAGTTAGGGTCGTCCTCAGCAGCAGAGTTGACGGTGTCGTTTGCACCGATCACAAGAACCAGATCTGTGTCACTGAAGTCATCATTAATCTCATCCATTTCGAGGACAATATCGTATGGAACTCCCGCCTCAGCCATTAATACGTTGAGCTGTCCCGGCATACGACCGGCCACCGGATGAATACCAAAGCGAACATTTTTACCCTTTTCTTTCAAAATTCTGACCATTTCTGCTAAAGGATACTGAGCTTTGGCCACACATAAGCCATATCCTGGAGTTATAATTATGTTCTTGGCCTCAGTGATGGCTTCTACACTTTGGTCGACATTCCATTCTGTATGAGTACCAGTTATAGCTTTTGCCGGTCCTGAAGCGGTCTGACCAAAACCACCCAGTATTACATTGGGAAGGGACCGATTCATTGCCTGACACAACATATTATATTAACCAACAAATGAGAGGAAAGCATAAATTTTTACTCACTTTACACATAATATATGAGAGAATAGCACCGCTCGAACCGATAAGAGCGCCGACAATTGTCATTAGATTATTGTTTAACATAAAGCCTTCGGCACAGAGGGCCCAACCGGAGTAACTGTTCAATACTGTTATTACGACCGGCATATCTGCACCACCGATAGCCGCCGTGAGTGTCACTCCCATTATTGTAGACAATGCAGCGGTTGCTCCCAATGATGAGAGTCCTGCCATTTGTGAAGGGTCCATTAGATAATAAGCTCCGGCTCCCACTGTGCTCAACATTAGGGCTGAATTAATCACATGTCTTCCTGGAAGCAGAAGAGGTGCTGAGTTGAGAAGTCCCTGTAGTTTACCATAACTGAAATCAAATGGTTTCAAACCAATTATTATTCGAGAGTTGAGACAAACTTACGCCACAAGAGATCCACTGAAAGTAACGCCACCGATAAATGTGCCCAAAAAGAGAGCTGTTTTCACAGTCATGGCCGCCGGATCTGTAGCGAAGGTGGGAAAGTCGTGTATATAAGTGGCGAAACAGGTCAAGACTGCGGCCAACCCGACGAGAGAGTGGAAGGCCGCCACCAATTGAGGTAAGTCTGTTATTTCTAATCTCTTGGCAATTGTAAGTCCGAGTGCTCCGCCACCAGTCATGCAGGCGGCGATCTGTATGGCCAGTTCCGGACTGATATCCATTATACCCAAAGTTGCTACCAATCCTGATGTGACGCCAATCATTCCGAGAGCGTTACCCAATCGGGATGTCTTCTGAGATGACAGACCCGCCAGCGCTCCGACACAACAAAGAGACGCCCCTTTATGTCAATCAAATTAATAATTGAAAAATAATAGTAATTACGAAAAATATTACCCAAATAAGCCATTTGATGGACATGTGGTAAGTTGTTTAGCGCCGACAACGCATAACCACCAGTGAAGAGTGCGCCGGGAATCGCATACAAGTAATTATATTCGGGCGGATCTGTCGGTCTCTTAAACATATCTAACATCCGTTTAGTGACGAGAAAACCGCCGGCAATATTCACTGTCGAAATGGTCAGAGCAGTCGCTCCTAAGACTTGTGGTATATTAGTCGGAACCATTCCACCGCCCATTAGAAGGAGACCCCCCACTGCAGTGATACCCGAAATAGCATTCGTTACTGACATAAGTGGTGAGTGAAGAGCAGGAGTTACGCCCCAAACGGTATGGTATCCAACGAGTCCCGAAAGACTCAATGTTGTGGCCATTGTGGTAAAGGCCGCATTCGGTGCTACCGCTCCCAAACCAAGAAGAGATCCTAAGATATTGAAAGTAATTACAATAATGTTCTGAAAAAGTTATGACTTATTATTTGTTTTGTAAAATAACAGGAAATCAATAAAAACTCATAAAAACAAACAATTGATTTAATCGAAGAGATCTCAGAACTAATGGTTTTGCGACAAATGTATGGTTGAGTTGCGTTCAACTCTTTCTAATTAAGATTAGAATTCATACCTAAACCAGTGGTGTAAAGCATAGTGTCCTTGAAAGTGGCTCTGAAATAGTCAGCCGGCAATAGTTCTTTAGGGGGTGCTTTGGCCAGTTTTGTCTCTTTGGGCTGTTCAGCAACAGGAATCTCCTTAGGTCGAGGGGGTGGCCATAAAAGCTTTCCTTCATTCAAAATGATGGCTCCGCGAACGACCTCATCGTTTAGATCGATATAAAAGTTATCTTTTTCGGAGATTGAGAGCAAAAATTTGCTGATATTATTAGCGTAAAGGGTCGACGCCTGAGTGGGAAGTCGGGACGGAAGGTCTGTGTAACCGATGTGTACGACATCTTTATATGAATAGAGTTCTCCCGGTTTTGTTGTCTCAATATTTCCGCCTAAAAGTCAATATCTTATCAATAATTCGAACGAATGTCAGTTTAATCGATGAAATACCCGTTTCAGACGCGAGATCAACGACAACAGATCCCGGTTTCATACTTTCAATCATTTTCTTAGTTATGAGAAGCGGTGCTCTTTTGCCGGGAATCAGTGCAGTAGTGATAACGATATCGACTTCTTCGCACTGTTTGGCGAATAACTTCATCTCCGCTTCAATAAACTCCGGGGACATTTCCTTAGCATAACCGCCCACTCCGTCCCCCGACTCTTTAAAGTCCACTTCTAAAAACTCGGCCCCTAAAGACTCGATCTGTTCTTTAACAGCAGCTCTGGTATCAAATCCGCGCACAATTGCGCCCATATTCCTGGCCGTTCCGATTGCTGACAAACCGGCGACACCACCTCCAATGACCAGAACCTTTGCCGGCGGCACTTTACCCGCAGCAGTGATTTGACCCGTAAAGAAACGGCCGAAATGATTGGCCGCTTCAATGACTGCTTTGTATCTGAAAATCATTCAATAATTAGAAGCGTTTTTGGCGACAATTGAAACAAATTCTTATACCCGGCTATGTTTGCCATAGAACTAAGAGCATCGAATACCTGTGCCCTGGATATTCTGGGCACACAATCCATTGCAAAAACATTCATATGTTTAGCAGACAACTCATCGATTAGTTTCTGATTCTGAGCCGGAAATAAGAAACTAATTAAAGTAGAATTATAGCGAAAAACGGGAATTTCTTCGGCGATCGGTTGTCGCACTTTCAACACCACATCCGAATCGAAAACCAACTTTCGGTCCACTATTTTGGCGCCGACTGACTCATAATCTGAGTTCAGAAACTTAGCCTCAGTTCCGGCGTTGGCCTCAACTTTGACGGCAATTCCTTTTTTAGTGAGCGTTAAGACAGCGGCTGGTGTTAAGGCAACTCTCCTCTCATTATTCCAGACCTCTTTGGGTACACCTATTGTTAAGCTCTTGTAAGGGATTGCACCCGATTTGACTGTCGGCTCTTCTTTTGGTACATTCTTCCCTTTTGACTCTTTATGAGACCATCGATTGACTCTTATGTTAAGGTTTGAGGTGAGGATCAGTTTATGTGACGTCAGTTTTGACAAAGACTGCAACGGACTGCCCGTTACCGAAGTCTTCAGCAATAAATACAACATTTTTGATGTATCGATGATTTGTTGATATGAGGAATGACTTTATTCACAATAAGTTTCAAATTTTTAGTTTCATCTGATCTTTACTTTTATTTATCTCTGAAAATATAATTTTGAAAACTCTTTT
>JAQFXL010001732.1:0-10698 GCA_034693445.1 Edwardzetes edwardsi
AGCCCCAAGGCCGAGATCTTGTATCTAGGATATTTTTAATATAAACTTCAGAATTAATATAACGAATAAAACAATTTATCTAGATTATTTATAATATAATTTCAAAAGGCATTAGATTTTGGACTTCAATAAAATTCAAATAATTATAATTAAAGCGAATTATGATGTAATCTGTAATTCAGTAAAAACTTTCACTTTAATAGCTTCAATAAAATTATAATATATATATACTATATATATACTATATATATATATCTATACAAAAACAGAATTTAGTCAAAAATTATAAATTATAAATATTAACTCAAAAAATAATCTATTCTGAGGCTGAAATTCTCGAAAATTCGACTCCACTTCACTCCCTTTCCTTGATAGTTGATTGTCACTTCCTTTCGACTCCTGATAGAGATTCCCTTCAGTCTCTTCAATCCCTTTGCTTATATAAATACAGTCTGACCTCCAGATAAGAGAACGTTCGGTGGCCGAGATATTTGTCTCTTATTGAGAATTTCTCTTAATGAGAGGTTGATTTTGCTGTGATTGAGGCTCTCTGTGGCTCCAAAATCTGTCTCTTAATGAGAAATTCTCTTATTGAGTGGTCTCTTAATGAAAGGTCAGACTGTGATTGCAGTGAATAGAAATTTATTTAAATTCAATTCATGTGATTAAAGTTAGATTTCAAGAATAGTATTGATTAACAAATTATATTTTAAACCAAATTTTAGCTCAAAAATGATGCGATGAAAATGTTTTGTCACATTAGTCTTCAAAATATTGCCCACAGTTTGTAATTTAATAATATATTTTGAGTTTAAAATTACAAAGACAAAGACAAATTCAAGGCGAAGGGACTGTAAAGGGAGTAAGAATCCTGGACGGGAGTCCCTTTCGACTCCCTTTCCTGAAAAAATTTTCCCAAGGATTAAAGGGACTCCCTAGGGATTTGGGAATCCCGATTCAACCCCTAATCTATATTGTTATAATTGTGCTAGAACATTGTACAAATGATTTATGTTGAATGAATTGAAAGTTTCAACAAAATTGAGTCTAATTTTCAATATAACTGATAGCAAATACTATCACATTCTAAGCTTTTCTTTCAAACTTCTAGATTTGCAAGTTCAATAATATCGAAAAGGTGCTTGAATCTTATTTCAGAAAAATAATAGAAAAGCCACAATATGTTGATCTCAGGTCAGATCACAAACAATCGATTTGATAAAAGAGATGTACTTTTATTTGTCGTATGGAAAGAGATGGTAATTGTAAAGCACTGATCGAAAAGAGATTTCCTCTTTTATTGTTTCAAATAATGGAATGTCTGACGAATCGCTTCATTTATGACACATATTATATAAGGTTTAAAATCATATGAAGTAAAGGAAAAGAAGGGCTAATTCACTGACGACCAAAGTATATAAGTGATGGTACCGCCCACCAAGTTTTCAAAGATATGGCAAGGTAAAATTGCACCTATTTTGACGTCAAATGAGTTTTTCAATTTTGTGGGTCGAAAACGGTTTTATTCAGATTCTATTGACTCAATATAGGTTCGATTTGAGATGGACAACAAAACTTGAATGGATCAATGATCGGGAAAATTGTTCAGGCTAAACTCTCTGCCCTCATTGAGTCAATGGATTATTAACTCATTTCAATGAACATTCTTTTCAGTGCTTTGTATTGTTGTATAACAGAATCATTTAATAAATGCAATCTTTGTACACTTGACTCTCATTATAATCAAGACGATTGTTCTTAAGAATCTGTTGATTATAGAGGAATGTTGACCATAAAGGATATTGAATTGAAAAGATATTCAAATAAAAGGGTTATTATTTAAATGACATTATATTTATATTTTACATCAAATACTGCTATTTATTGTAAATAATCCGTTATTTTCCACTCTTTAATAGATTTGAGTGAATTTTTAGTTAGTTTTCGCTGAATATTGTTTACAGTTTTGTGATATTCATTGTTGATTATATGGGGTTTTCGACTAAAACCCAACCACTCACCCACCCTCGATTTGAACTTTCTCAGTATTTTGAAAAGGTAAGAATGGTTTCAAGAAATTTTTTCAATATTTTAAAAATGGAATACAGTCTGACCTCCAGATAAGAGAACATTCGGTGGCAGAGATATTTGTTTCTTATTGAGAATTTCTTTTAATGAGAGGTTGATTTTGCTGTGACTGAGGCTCTCTGTGACTCCAAAATCTGTCTCTTAGTGAGAAATTCTCTTATTGAGTGATCTCTTTATAAGAGGTCAGACTGTATTTTGAATATCCTAGCACTACTCTACTATACAATTCAGAAAACAGTATTTAAAAATAATTTTCATGATCATAGAAAGGTGTTATCCTGCAATAAATTATCAGTAGATTTAATCGGGGTTGAAATAAAAGTAAGATAAGAATTGACTAGCTTATATACTCTTTCATAGATGTTAGATACACTCGAATGTCATTATAATGAAGACGATTGGTTTTAAGAATCTGTTGATTATAGAGAAATTTTGACTATAAGAAACTTCTTTTAACATTACAGTTGAGAAAGTTTGCTATTAACGGGTTCCAGAATAACCCCGACCAAATCAGTGGGATCCCAACAATAGAAGAACCGCTTGGCTAATAACCTCGCGCATACATTTTTTCAAACATGTCTCTTAAACCGCTGTTAAGTTTATTGATAACCAATTCCCTCAACTCATTATTAAACTTATTATCAGTCCTTTTCGGCATCGGTATCAGCCCAGGTATCACATTTACACCTCTTTCTTGCTTTTTACAATCAACTCATATAATGTAATGGCAATCATTTGTATGTAATGTAAATAATAGAAGCATTCAATTTGTACGAAGGCTGACAAACAATCACTGCATTAGGTTATTATTTAAACGGTTGTTATATTTTTGGAATCGCACTGATTGGTGGGGGTTATTCTGGAAAACGTCATAAGCATTCTTTCGCGACTGTAAACAAATTGAGTTATAAAAGAAAAAAATAGTCTTTTATTTGAATAAAATGCATTAAAGTTTGCTTTTTTGAATAATAATATTAAAGGTATAAAAAGAATTCAATGTTTTAGAATCTAATGAAAAATTCATAGCAAGGAAGGCCTCAAAGACATGGAGTCCATACCATAAATATCATACCATTAACTGAATTAGACATAAATATTGAAACAAATGGAGTAAAGAGATTTCAATTTCAAAAATTATTCTCTAATATAATTTGGGTTTCAAATCAATTATTTTGATTACAACTAATGGTTCCAAATATTATTTTGTGTAAACAAATCAAATTATTAAATGCATGGATGAAACAAATATGGAAAATGAGACATCAAAATCATGTTTCAGTCTATCAATCATTTTTACTCAGATTAAAGTAAAGTAAATCTAAATGAAAACAAGATTCTAAAATTCCTCCCTGTTCAATTATTGATTACTTACTCAAATCATCCAAATTTATTTCACCGGAAAATTTCTCAATAAAACAAAATTCAGTCCAAACTCTGAGATCCAATGAATAAACCAATAATCTCCTCAAACAACTCCATGGGCTAAAGAAACGGGTTTTCTGGAAAATTTCCTTCGGAACTACGATAAGATAGCCGACAAAAGAGGAAAATCCGATTTTGAGACTAAATTTACGTGAAATTGAATTGTAATTACAGTAAAACCGAGTTATGAATAAAAATGATTGAATTTATATTTTGGAAGTCCGAGGGCTCAAAATTTCATGTAGTGTTTAATTCAAATGTTTTTGATTATCTCTGGTTTTATGTTTACTGCTTTTTTCTAGAGTTTTGCTCGCTCATTACAGTTTTAATGGAATATAGAATAAATTGTCCTTAATTATTAGTTATTGTATGTGTGTTTACTCAGCCTTATTGGGTAAAAATCAAGAAAATATGAATAAATTTGAGAATATTTTCACTGAAATTCGATTAATTCGCCGCAAATCCTGAGGGATAAGTGATATGCCTTTTTGGAGCAGCATTTTGTGCGTTATCTTTGCACCGGATTTAAATCAGGTGCGCATCTCTTCATAATGATTCAGGTTTTTACAAAATCAATACATTCATTAATATTAAACTTTATTTATTTATATGAAATTTTGTTATCATTTTCGGCATTTAATGAACAGAATTATAGTTAAGTCTCGAACCAAATGTTATTTGAAGCAAATAATTGCTATCAAAATGAACGCATCGCTGATTAAATGCGGTTTTGTTTATACGCAAAGTCGAGGCTAACAGTTGTTAGCAGTATTTCATGTATTGAAACACTTTCTCAGTACTCTTGTACATCACAATTGTTTGCAATCTCTTGCCAATAATTTAGAATAAATTAAATTAATGTTAAAATATTTCTCATATCAAACCATTTCTCCGTATTTAGTAATCTATGGAATAGATATCGGTTCAGATCTGAATGATATAAAGCTTTCAAGTCTTACAGATATTATTTAATTGAATACATTTTGGTATATGATTGCAATAATTAGATGGTTTATGTAAGCGCATCATAAAAGCACTGTTTGATGCGGGAAAGAGACATTACAGGCGATCCATACTAAGAACATGGTATCAGTTGTTTGGCTGATGTAACTGATGTTAAAATTTTTCTGCCAATTAACTGATGTATTGCTCTTTTAGTCGATCCAAACAAACAGTTAAATTTGAAATAAGGGCTGCACTCATATTAGTCGAGTAAAACTCATTACAAGTATTTACTCTTATTTTTATTTATTTATTTTAACGATTAGAAAGTGGAGAGACTTACATGACTTACCCTCTCTTTTGACATTTGCCAAATTTCGATGAAATACATGGGAAAAGTCAATGAGATAGGCTCCTCGGGTTAAACCAAATAAGACAAATACAATCACATTGACGTGAGACGCTCGAAGCAACATTTTCATCGCTAGGTATAATTCAATTTACAATTAGCTAGTCTCTTCTTAAAATAAGTAATAAGTAATAATAATAAGTAGCGTTTAATTTGTTTCAGTCTTCAAGAGTTCACAGTTCCACAAATTTCAAAGTTTTTGATAATTAGAGAAACAATTAGTTTATCTTTAGATCGAAGCAAAACTACGAAATCGAAAATTTGAGTTAAGATCTCGTTTTCTGTTTGACTGTATATTCACTTCAGTCTGCGGTAAGTTTTTCCAAATGCACTGAAAATAAACATTTGTCTGCAACAGCTATTCCTGCGTAAGGCAACAGTCTGTGCTCATGTGCCGACACAATGAACGCAAATGTTTTCCTACAATTCAATATTATTGTAGAGTATATCTCATCTACTTTTATGGTTAACGCCTACCGTTTCGAGAAACTCATTGTCCATCTGAATAGTCGGCTTTTGTGGCGGATTCTACCACTTAATCACTTCTTTTACTGTTTGGCAGTTCAATGGGTTCTATGCCTTCATTAGTTAATTAAATGAACTATCTTCAACAATCAACGCTCGACTAATAATGAGAGGAAGAGAGAGAGAGAGAGAGAGAGAGAGAGAGAGAGAGAGAGAGAGAGAGAGAGAGAGAGAGCAATTTGTTATATACATTGTTTGTTTCAAACGATTCAATTACTGAGAGCACAAACTTATCCGCAATTATAGTCAGAATTGATTTCAATATGACTTCTCTAACCTTTTCTGACTTTTGCTTCTCATTAGATATTATTTAATAGGATTTGATTTAAATCATCCATTAAATAAACAATCCATTAAAGTAAAAGTTGATTGGAGTTAAGAAGAGCTAATTAGGAGACTTTAAAGCCTTAGTCGCCACAAAACTTCAAAGTTTCAATTTAAGCTCTGAAATTGCAAACATTTATTTTGCAATTCTTTTCAGTTTTGATAACTCAGTTGTTTTGACTTTATGTCATTTGACTCATCTTGATAATAGTTAAAGATTTAAGTGCTGCTCATTAAAAGTGTATGGCATCTTAGCCATGTCATTCACTTGAGATCCTGTCTGTGGGTTAGATTCCAATTACTTTTCAAATCTAATTATCTAACTTTGAGTGAAAAATAATATTATTTGATTCCGGATTGAATCAAAATAAGATCTAACAACAAACTAGTAGGATGATTAAAATTTTAAAACTCGACCATTCTCTAGACTCCAGTTCAAATTAATAAAACAAAACTTGAAGTCTATTAGTTTTATGAAAAATCTATTCAATAATTAATGTTATCATTTGATTCAATTCTCGTTGTAATGAAAATCAGTTCAATAATAAAATTTTCTTTAACTCATTTGATATTTTAATATCCCTTATGGCTCACATCTAGAACTTGGTAAATTTAAACGTATCAATACTGATTCATACATTATAAGTTACGCACGAATCTGATATATTTTTATTGGTGTAATCTAAATGCTATAAATAATTTATAAAATGAATCTTGCCAATCATTTTGCTTCAAATAAACGTTTCTCGTTATATTACTTGTCATTTAATGAGATTTTTAGAATTTATTTTACATAGTGTTGGTAAAAAGAAAATTTCTCGAGAAATTTTTCTAGAAACTTTCTCAGAGATGATTTCTCGTGTCTTGATAGAGAAATTTTCATATGATTTGAAAAATATAATGAATAAACAATTCTATTATATTTATCGATGAATAAAAAGTATGTTTTAACGTTAAAAACTATAAACAATGAGTGAATGAATCGCTAGACTTCAAAATAAAAATATTTCCATCATAAATTACATGTGAAAATGTTATACAGAGGTGGCGTTTTTTTGTGAATGACCGATTCAACACATACTCAGAGCAATGCTAGTTTATATTACTCATAGTTACATTGTTTCTGATTAATGACTCAGAATGGTGAAAACGAAAAATAAGTCTAAATTACTCGAAAATAATAAAAAAATTTGTTAACTATTGACAATAAAATAATTTGTAATCAATGAGGATTAAAAATGTTCAACATTTCAATGAATCCAATGGGAGGCCCATCTTATTCAATGGAAAATAGTATTTATCATTGAATCAAATGGGAGGCGAATATTATTCAATGGAAAGTAGTGTTTATCATTGAATTCAATGGGAGACCCATGTTATTAAATTTTTGTGTGGGCCTCCCATAGCCGAGAAACTTTCTCGTTAATATTAATAATTTCTAGAAATATTTCTCCAAAAAGAATAATTTCTTTTTTGCCAACACTAATTTTACGTGTAATTTAAAAAGTCTGTTATTATAAAATTATCGATTCTAAACCTTAATGTTTAATTTTTACATTAGAGCTTCTTCTGGCTGATTCCCATCACTCCGCATCCTTGGTCTACTACACGACTCATTTAATGCGTGTAATAAAGTTATTAAACATTTCTAGATTTTCCAGACAATACTGAATGCATTGAATCATTCAATTCTTGTCAAAAGTTTTGTTTTCGCTTTCAATCAATCATTTTTTGATCATTTCTTTATTGACATAAATATAAGATTTGGTTTTTAGGATTGGGTTGGATTTGGTTCACAATTAAAATTTCTATTGAATACCGATTGATAAAGATTCAGAAATAAATTACAAGTTGACTCATATAATTATTTGGAATATTAATTAAAAGTAGAATTTAAATTGAAGACTTCAGTTCCAAGCTCTTAACTGAAAGAACAGCAAAAAAATACATTCCATTATTCTGTTACCGTCTTTTCACAAAATATTGCTGTAGAAGTAAATGATATTTTTATATTTGTGGCATTCCTGTAAAGCATACAATTTGGAGTTATAGCCGAACTCAATAAATTGTATTAAGGCTTTCGAATCCATAAATCCAATCATTTACGTGAAATTATTTTAAACCCAGAATAAATGTATATTCAGTCAAAGGCTAATATTTTTCAAATGAGGAAAAGTTACAAAACAGTGATAAATAGGCACTCATTTGACTCGTGATTTAAATATGTTTTATCGCAGAAAATGAAATTCGTTATCGAAATTATTTTTGGAATTTTAAACGTTCTTGCTCTTTGCTAAGCTTTTCGATAGCTTGACTTCAAACCGCATTAAATTATATGCAAATTCATTCAATTCTAAAGTTGAGTTCTAATATTGAGCAAGCTTGCACATAGCTTACACCCACTTTAACGCTGAAGAATGAATATAACATAAAGATGACAAACTGATCCATCGTGTTTTCTTTGATGTCTCTCAACTGAGAGCACATTTACATTTGAAAGCACTCTTCTTATATTGAATGAAAAATTGATGAAACATATCATTGAATACTCACTTAATCTCCGGAAAAAATACTGATTCGCTTCCGAATAAAATAAGACAAAGAAAATGTAATGATTTCTCGGCTGCAGTAGGCTTTCAGTAGGCGCTCCTTAAGCTCAATATCCCAATGGATTACCACAGAGAAGAAAATATAAAACAAAAACTAAGTAAAAAATGGAATAAAACTGTGGTTCTTATTGCAGCATATATTGTGCATGTTAACTTCAAAAATCATTACAATTTTAACTCTGTTTTTAACAAATGCTTAGAATTATAAGTAAATAGAAATTAAATGAAATACAAGTTTTTACTAATAATTAATCGCAAAAAAGGCGAAAACTGTAAATATGTTTCATTTAGAGTTTGATATAAAGTCCAATAAAACCACTGACAGAAGAAGTATCTAATTCTCTCTGATTTTCACCGTTTAATAAATAGATCGCATCAGTGATAATCCCAGACAAAAATCCACTGCTTGGTGATGAAAATTATAGAAATAACTTTCAAATTTAACTCTTTCCGATTGATTGTTAGAAGATTACCTTGCTCGTATAAGTCATAATTTTATTTCTGACATTTGATATCAAAGTTGTTTGAAAGTTTGTTCAAAATATTAAATTTACGATGAATTTGAGATTATTCAAGAATAGTTTTAATCTCAATTCATGCTGTTATTTAAAATTCAAATCAATACCATGGGCTTGATATTGTGCCATGGTCACTTTCATTTTTCAATCAACAATTTAGTTCACCGGACGAAATATTTGTCATAACCAGTGCTGTCCAGAACTACCTGTACCTGAAAACACTGATTCTAAAGTCTGTTGGACTGAAGTTTGAAAAATGATTGGTGACTACAATTAGGATTATTACTATTCGTTTCATTTTGACCAAGTTACACGCAAACTAATCTTATCTAAGTCATACCCACCTAAAAATGTTGTGCTTTATTTAATTATTTCAAAAGCAAATTCTGTGCAGCAGATGAGAGCACATTCTGTAAGACTACTGACATAACTCACACCAAATTGAATGAACCATTGAATGTAAAGTCTCTGATAGTGAGGTAATAGACAGCATATGATCAGCAAAATATTATTGGTTATAGAAAAAGGTAAAACAGAAAAGAAAATGATCCAAATTATTATTTTTTCAACTGAATGGATAAAAATACAATTATAATCGAGTTTGTAAATTATGAATTTGGTTCAAAAGCGGTTTGTTTGACAAAATTTTACTAGCTCAAAGAAAACGTTGACAGGATATTGAAAACAAATGGTAATCGTTGCTCCTTGAATGCAGGCACAGAAGGCAACTCATCAAATGATCTGAACTTGATTACGTTCAAGTGTTTCTCTAACATTTTATCTTGGAGAAACTTGTTGTCACAGAGCTAAAGGCTTTCCTCTTTGAATATCTCGCTAAACAGCGGCGCAGAGACTCAGAGGAAAAATATTGATTTTTGAGAAACGTGACCTTTTTAAATTGAAAAAGAGCGCAGGTTATCAAAATTACACTTAATATTTATTTTAATTTTAAATTCTAGATTATACCTTGGCCAACCCTTGACTATCTCTATTTTAAGAGATGTTTGATTTGAAACCTAAAGAGATAAAAGAGATTAAATTTATTTCTGTGAAATCAAGTGAATTGAATTTAAGTCTTTCTAATTACGGTCGCTTTCATTTGATAGAATAGAAGCTAGAACAATTTTAAAATAAATTTAACATGCTTTTTTGATTCTGATCTACTTCATGAATAAATTAGGTGGATCAGAATCAAAACAATCATGATAAATTCATTTTAGACTTGTTCTAGATATTCTCTTTTAATAATTCTATCAAATGATAATAACTTTTCTAATTATAAGTTTAAAGAACTATTCCTCCGAAGAATTTCAATCTGAAGTGTGATCACAATTTTTCCAAGAGCTAGAATTGGACATCTCTGTTTGGAACTCCTTTTGTTGTCAGGACAACAACTTATTCCTGAGCTTAAGTTCTAATAATAACTTACAGTAAATATTAGTATTGTTTTGAAAATAATGTTTTGCTTTAAAATTGCCGAAACAGTGGCGATGCCTATTATGGGCCAAAAACTTGAATCCAGACAATCAAACCAATACTTTATTCCGTTATCAGCAATAAAAAAAGATATAAAAATAAGCTTGTAAGTCTCTAAACTACTTAATCTTTGACTCGATATAAGCTAAGTCTGCATTTGAATGATTGCACAGAATTTTGGGGGTTTTCGATATTTATTCGTTGTTTTCATTTATATAATTTTATTATTTTGACTAAATTTAAATTAATTCAAGTGAATGTATCAAGGCAATTCAAGGCAATTCAAGGCAATTCAAGACAATCGAAGGAGTTCTCAGAAGAAATCACCGATTTTCATATACTAATCAGATTCCAGATGTGATTGGTTTAACTGAATCATTGATCA
>JAQFXL010001733.1:0-10691 GCA_034693445.1 Edwardzetes edwardsi
TAGAATAGTGAATATTTCATGTGATCTCTTGGCAATTGTGACTCGTCTTTAAGAGATTGAATTATAAATTTTAGGTTTAAGAAGAAAAAACCACCCGGAACTTTTTTAATCATATTCAAACTTTCTTTAATAGATGTTTATTTCATTTTTAAATTAAGTTCGCTTTAAATATTGTATATTAGAAAACATATTAGAATAAATTCAAATGTATAGAATGAATGAATTAAATTCTCTGCCTTTTACTCCAAGTAATGATCAGGGACATCTTTTTTGAGAATAAAATCCTCAAAAACTAACTCAGCTACTATAATTTGGTTTTGCTCTATGCCATAGAGTCTATGCAATCCTATTGGTTGTTAATTCATAAGTCATATATATTTGTCAAATATTAGGTACAACTTGAGACAGAATATTCAAGTTTTATAGACCCCCTTGACTATTATAACCAGTGATGGCCACGGGGGTATACCTTTCCCCCTTGAAGTTGGGAAAAGCACGACATGGAGGCAGAAAAATGAGAAATTTTGGAAAAAATTTAGCAAAGAAAGGTCATCAAAATTTTAAGCTGAATCCCCTAAAATTTTGGCTTACCTTCTACCTATCTCCCCTGAAAAATAATCTGTAGCCCCTTCTGAGGTCGGATATCTTGTCCATCACTGATCATAACCATTAATAGAGTTGATGCAAATGTAATATAAATGCAAAGAATCTCTAATTTGTTTCATTGAATATTTTTTGAATGACAACAAGTTTTAAGTGTTTGTCGAAAGACTATTTCAAAAGGAATTTGGGACAAAATTTTCAATTTCTGAGAAATTGCATTAAAAGATGATATTTCTGACGATTTATTTGCTTTTTCCTTAAACTTGAAAATATTTTCATTGAATATTTGTTAAATGAGGTAATAATTTGATGTAAACTAATCAGTGCTGAGACTTACTAACAGTTCATTAGAAAAGATAAGAAGAAAATAATAATTTTATTACTGAATGTTTATGTGAGCACACCTTGGAATTAGCCCATATTCTCGAACATTCATTCAATTGAATGGTTTACTTCCCAAAAGGAATTTCGCTGAAAATAGCCTTGAATTATTATTGACGCCCAGGACAAGTGATTTTAAATTATGACAAATATTTGTAATTTCATTTATATTATTGACAGATATATGAGCCCTCCATTGGTTATTAAAGTGCAAATTTTGCAGGTTTAAACCACTTTTGGGAAATAATGTGTTGTGAGAGCGATTGAAATCCAGTTGAAAACAAAAAACAATTCAATGGAAATGTTTTCTCAAAACCAGAAATATTTTGTATGTAATCCAAAAATAAATTGAAGACAAGACAAACCCATTAATTAGAATAATTCTCTCTATATTTCTCCCACTTTATAAAATTCATTCAAAACTTTGTTATATGTATTTCGTATTCATTAACATTAGTGTCAAACCATTCTTTCGCTTCAATAGAGAGAATATTTGATAAATTTGACAGAAGAATGAATTTTGAAAATTCAGTCAAAAAAATCAAGTGATGACACAGTTTTCAAGTATTTTCTGTCCAAATAATGGAATATTTTAGTGAATTTCACTGTTTATTTTGAATCGTATCTCTATTGTGATATAATCTGCAAACGATTTCACAGAAAATATCCTTAAAACAAATATTTGGTCTCAAAAAACTATTTGAATGATTAAAGTCATTTTGAGAATTTGATTATCTTGAAAGCGACCCAAACTATTGATTTTTTTTAGTTGTTGTGTCCAAACCTATCAAATCATTAAAAGTTTATAAAAGTTCATCACTAGTTGTCCATTAAAATGATTATCAAGCAATTAAGTGATTGCCAGAGGGGTTGCCAGAGGAGACAATAGCCCTGAAAACACGGAAACATAGTTTTCGAGAGCTTTCACCTGAAATGTAGTCTCAAACCATTACTATCGCTGTCTTTAATGCAATAATTTGTTTGATAATAATATTGAATGACTTCAATACAAAAATACAAATATTTGTTTTCGAAAAAATTTATTATCAAAACTTCGCTGAAAAGATGTTTTCATTTGAAATAAATTATTAGTTTTGTTATAATTGTAATGATTTGAAGAAAGAAACGATGAAACAAAAATTCTTGCAAATTATTATTACATAAACTATAAGAATATATCCGAGATTTTCATATATTTTTTGATATAATGAAAACCCGGTTATAATAACTGGTATTTATTGTGTTTAATATAAAATATCGTTATTCACATGTATGGCAAGTATTGCATAAGTGATGCAAAAGTGACTTCGTTTGGGTCTAAAACAGCGTTGAACCCAATAAATGAATGATTATTTGCCCACAAGTCTCACTCCAGACTGCGATGGTCTGAACTGTTGTGGTGCCGGCCCAGTTTGTTGCGCCCGCGAATTACCGCCAGAGCCAGAGCTCGGCTTATTTCCAGCATCACTTTCTTCCTCCTCATCTTCAGGGGGTGCAGTAGTCGGTGGCGGTTCACTGATTAGATGATAAATAATTGATCTGTTAAGAAAATAGGTAACTCTGATTATAGCCTTACCATCCAGCAACAGTTGTGGCCAATTCACATCTCAAAGTGTTTGGATTGAAGGCAAGACCTGCCGGACATCTTTGCAAACGAGGATAACCGCCGACACACAGCCAATAGCGAACACAACTTTTCTCGATGAGAACAGCACCGTTAGGGATATCTTTACAGATGGCTATCAATTGAGAGATATGATTGAAATTTTGAATTTTGTGTTAAAGTCATTGACTAACGATGTTTTTGGCAATCGGGGACATTGTCCGGCCAATCACACGAGTGGATCACATCGTTATAGAGCAATGAGAAAGGACATTGCTGGATTGTGGAAGTTCCGTTCCAGCATTGCCAATACCTGGTGCAAGATGTGGCATGAGGGAAGACGCCGTATTGCCACTGGCAGTTATCACTACCAATTGGTTGTTCTGTCACAACGAGTCATTCACTCAAACAATTTAGCATCAATTGCATAAAACTTACGGCCCATAACACGAGTGCCATCAGGACAGCCCACTCTATGCGGATAATCGCAATTTGTGACCAGACCTCTCTTGTGACCAGCAAAAGCCAGACCATTAGGACAGGCTTCAATCACCGCTTCTCCGTTTGAGTCACACTCATAGTAATAATCGCAATACTCTTCGTGTGGAAACACTCCACTGTTTTTATTTCTACATAGATTCTGAGCTGTCTGTCCTGCCCTGGCCTGACACAGTCCTAATTATCAGTGATTTAATAGACAAATGTCATTCAATAGCAATAAGTCAAGAAATTTCGACGATTCCCACAATTAGTCGGAAGTTTAGTTGAGTTTAAAATGAATTTGAAATAAAAGATTTGAGGGAAGACTTACCGAAATCTATATAAGTTGTGAACACAATCGTCAATAGGATTAAAAACTTCATAATTGGTTTGATTATTGTTGTGAACACCGTCTGACTGAACACGTCTTCGATGGTTCGTCTCTTCGAACAATTCTAATCAATTCTTTTCAATACAATGACCTTTCATTAGATTCGAAGAAATAGAACAACAACTTCAAAGTGGGACGACTGGCAGATCCGAGCGCTCTGTCGAGATTGGCTAAGAGCGGGACTGACCTACAAGGAGAGTAATACAACTTATTTTTATGATTCACAACTGGCTCTCAAATATAGAACATTGGATTCAATTCGAGGAAAAAAATAGAAATAAATATTAATTTTATCAAAAGATCAGAATTTCTTACGATTTTGAAGATTAGGTTTGGCTTTGAAACCAAAATATCATCGGTTTTGGGTTTAAAGCTTATCAAACAAAACGCAAACAATTCTTAAATAATCCTCTGATATAACTGTATATAAGTTTTTGGGTGGGATTTGTTTCGACACCACTTTTGCAAAACAAGATTTTCAACACTTTTCACAGAATTTCAAACTTTTTTTTTAAATTAATTATAAAATGTTTTCTTTTTTGAGAACATTTTGAAACTTGTTTTTAAGTAATTAATTCTGTTTTTTAGTATTAGTTTTGTGTTAAATACAAAAATCGGCTCAAAATTAATATTTATGAGAACTATATTTAGTTTGGTTTCTATTGATTGAGAGTCACTGAAAACAAAACCAATCGACCGTTTTTTAGTTTCAGAATTGAACTTTCATGGTTGATGCAAGGATCAAGTACGGTCAAGGTTTCTCAGTTTAATCATCAATTTGATGCTTTTTTGTTCAAGGATTTCTCTTTAAATCAAACATTCTTTATTCAATGGAATTTTTTGTGACTTATGTTTTACTAATGGATTTAATTAGTAATTAGTGATAATTATTAAATTTATTTCCCAACCCATCACTTCATTTTATCAACACATCTTGATCATTCCAGCATTGGAACCTTTTGCGTCGATATGAACTATAAAACTTGAAAGCTATCGTCTAAATGAAAAGATTTGAACATTCGGGACAAAAGGATAAAAAAATTATATTTTCCTATTGTCATGGTCAATAGATGCTCATCGGTAACTGACAAATGAAATTAACCAGAGTATAACCAGATCAGAACATAAATTGTGAACATAATATGGGTTAATAGGAGCTTGGTAATCTTTGAAACTCAGATTCTAATATCTGTAATCACTTTCATGCACTGCATTATTGGACTGAATTTGAATCAACCGATAACTTAATACTAAGACTTAATAAACTTATTACAGAATGAGAGCCAAAGTAATCAAAAATTCAAACCATTTACTAAATGCAAAAATTAAGCACCAAGTAAAAAATTATATTAATGCTTAATTGTCATTCAAAAATAAAGTATAACGCGTTGTAAGCACTGAAGAAATGCAAAACTTGGTGATAATCAAATTAATGCTTGTTAAATTAGAGTAATTGAAACATTTTTTCATCAAACAATTAGCTACAAAAGTAAATATTTGATTGAATGTAATGAGTGTTTGAACTGTATGTGGATTTGAGAAATCAGCAAATTCTTAAATTGTGACCTCGGATTTGTGCACTTTTGGACACTCTATCACTTCAAGTTTCAGAGCTCTTAATGACATCTTTTGTCGAGATTTCAAATCAAATAATAGAACTCTACACTAAAAAATATATATAACTTTAAAAATATGGTCCAACCAAATGGTTCAATTTGGACGAGTAGTGGGCAGCCATTGAAAAAACAATCAATTCGATTGGTTTCTATAATTTAGTACAACCTGGCAAGTTGGACTTTTTTTGAAAATGTAAAAAAATTGGATTTTTTGCTTAGACCATAGTTTTAGTCACTAAAATTTAGTGAATTATCGAGTGTGTAGTGTATTATAATAAGTTATCTAATCTCAATTATTTTTAGTTCCATTTGTTCAAGTCATATTTGAGGCATTGCTAAAATATTTCTCAAGTAACTTCAGCAGTAAATTTTTAATTGAGTTTCAAAGTGCTTTTAACCGATCTTTCTTCCACAGTACGCACGAAAGGTTAAAATCGATTTGCATCCAATTTGTTACAAAATTCTGTGTTTGAAACGTAATTATTGTGACTCAAGAGTTGAACGCATCCGACAAAAGGCAACAAATTATGCAATCGTTTAAAGCCCGGAATCAAAAAGTGATTCAATGATTGACTCAACTTTTACTTAACTCTCAATTAATTTTAGAAAAGTATCTTAACTTAAAATTGTTATCAAATCGTTATTTATAGCAAACGACTCAATCAATTCGATAAATTGATAGCTAGAGCCTTAAAAGAGGTAAGTTTTGTGTTTTTTTAAGCCTGGATCAATTAGATTTGAATTAATGGAAACGTTTGAGGGCTAATTTCATATAAATGTGTGAAATTTGACAAATATTTTTGTATTTATTCTTTCAAATATCAAATTTTTAAAAATCAATTCTAAATCAAAACATTTAATTACTTTTCAATTACTTTTTTTGAGTTTAATTTTTGTGTCAATCGATTAATTGAAAGAGCATTCAATCATTTGATTAGATAAGGCATTAAGTGTAGGCAAAAGATTATGTTTCGTTAATTTTACGATTGCTTATCGACAAATATGACCAAGACAAAAACTGAATTAAATATTCAATTGTAAGTTATATTTATTATAATGAAAATTTTAATTCATGAATGTATGACAATCTGTTGCCTCATAACTGAAAATTCAAACTAACCTGCTTTTTGTGAGTATTTTGCTCTTGGCTAGATTCTCTGATTCCTCAATAAAAGTGTTTCGTCAGATAAATTATCAAATAAATCAGGTTTTAAGCTATGACCAGGGTCTTTTAACACTCGATTTCTTCTAAACCAAAGCCAATGACTTGAATGACCAAATTATAAGTCAAATTCATTGCATAAATCGGTTTATTTTTGAATTCAAAATATATTTAAAAGATGAAAAGATTGCAAAAAAGACTATTTCAAGCAATCGATGCATTTATGTAATAAATGTCTTCAATTAGTTTTTTTCTATTTGTCGCAAACGATTTTCAAAGTCTTCAACAATAGACACAATAAAATGAAATGGGATTTGTGTGCAGACAATAAAATCTCATTACTTCAAAATTATATGATAACAACACTGATTATAGCAAACTATTGTCTTTAGAAATTGAAGATCTATTCGATACATATCTTAAAATACTGGCGATTTTTGTAAAATTTGCTCAAATAATGATGAAAAAAATGCCAATTTATGCGGTTCACAAAAAGTGTTGAAATCCATTTTATATGCATTTTTTGTTTTGTTTTGATTTGATTTGTTCTTATCTTTTGAATAATTAATTATTTTTATTCGAGTTTTTTAATGCTTCCGATCGTTAACTTGTTTTCAAAATTAATATAAATTTCAAACATATTTTTTATAACAATTTAAAACAATTTTTAATAAATGACTGAAGTATTTGTCATTCAAAGCAATTGCTTTCATTGAGATATCGAAGGATTTCAAGTCAAATAGAAAGGACTCAGAATCGACACAAATTACTCGTTGGACTAAATAAAAGTTCTAAACAAACCTTGAATGCGCATAATTTTCAATTTAATTTAATAAGTTCATGATGGACTGCTTGGAGAAAGCTCAATTTTCATATCTATTCTACTTTCTGTCGACTGTGTGTTAACAAAATTTTAGTTTCAAATTGAATTTATTTGATTTTTAATGATTATCAAAGTGCTAATAAGTGTTAGATTCTAGTAACTATTGTTTAATCATCAACTTCTCCATCAATTCATTGTATTAATGGCTCATAAATTCAAATCTATAATAATTACTAATTTTGTTTTTTCAGGAAACTACTGATAAAATGGGAAAATATTCGGCACTTTTTATGGGCGCCTCTGTTATGGATTTGATAACGTGAGAGACAAACAGACATTTCCTCAATTTGCAAATCAATCAAATAGTTATCAATTGACTTATTTCCAAAATTACAAAAGTTTTAAACATTTTTAATTTTATTCAATTTTGATTGAATTGTTCTTCTATTTTGATCTATCGAATGGTGAAAACAAAATTCACCTAGGTCGTGCCAAATTAAGGCGAGGGGCTAACAGAGTTTAAAAATTAAAGTTTCAAATGTTTTCTCATGATCCACCAAGTTTATAAGTTTTCAATTATTACCAATGGACTGAGCATGTATCAATTAGTATGAATCGATATTTTATTCATCTCTAATGATAGCCTCAATTTTCTACTTCAGCCACTTTTGAAAAGTCCTCGCGCTAATTTTGTATTACCTAGGTGAGTTTTGGTTTCACTTTTTGGTGGGTTTTTTGACGGATAATCTCAAATTATTGAGTCATTTTTGATCCTAGGTTGGATCAAGGTTTGTTACAAGAAACGGCAAGATCGTTTAATTTATTGACTCAGGAATAGTTTATAACTGTCTTCCAATTTATGAAAAGAATTGACCCATTTCATTAAATGTCCAAGTTTATTCTATCGTCTATTGTAATCAACTGTTATTTTATCGATATTAGTGACTCATTTAATGTTATTTTTCGGGATATCGGGACAGATATACTCCGAGATTTCCGTCTCCGGGTGAAACAGTGAGCGGCAAAAATTTCAGGAAAGGAACGGGAGGAAAGACGTCAAATGCTTGTGTTATGGCAGCTAAACTCGGATTATCGGTTGGACTTATGGCTAAAGTAATAATCTTTTATATTTCAAAATACCATTCAATTGAATGTCTGATAATTGGTTCCAAATGTCTTACAATTGTCTATAGTTTTAGTATTTTAGACATTAACTAGTTCAATTTTATAAGGGCTTTAGTCAAACCTATTATCTGTGGGCACTAAGCCCTTATAAAATTGAACTTGTTAATCTTGTAGTCATTTGTTTCGTATTGAAGATTCACCTCTTTTTCTATGTCCATCTTTTTTTCTTTTCCAAAACTGATTGGAGACGACTTGTTTGGACACGAAATGCTGGATAATTTCAAAACTCTCGATATAAACACAGGTATCTCTCATTCTTCCCATTTTAATATCGAATTAATATTCAATGATTTTTCAGATAACGTTTTGTTAACGAAAGAGACGTTTACATCGACGGCAGCCATTTGTGTGGCCGACAACGGTATCAAATCAATTGCCTTCTCCACTGTTTCGATGTTATCTCGATATTGATTGCAAACCTCATTCATTTTAGGGCAGAATACTATAGTCTACGTTCCGGGACCAACAAACCTTCTGATGCCCAACGAAATAAGCGAAAGGCATTCAACACTTTTCAAAGACTGTAAACTCTTCGTCTCGACCTTCGAATGTATTCCCGAAACACTTTTGGAAGCCTTGACTTTAGCGCGAAGAGAAGGAGGTATCACTTATTTTGACCTTCTCTACAATTTAACCCAAATTATATAATCAAAAGCAACGATCAGATAATCATTTAATTTGAAAGCATTAACAAAGTCCCGGCATTTTTTACAAATCCTATCAGATAAAGGCTGGTAAAACCAGGAGAGGCCATTTTGGGGCTAAATTCGGGTCAATTTTACTTCAAATTATTTTTAATTTAATATAAATCAAGTCTCAGACGGAACTAAATAGTTTTTTTCAAAGGGTATTCAAGAGATCAACTCATTGGAGTTTTAGACAAATTTTGAGAAATAAGTCAGTTATTCATAAAAATCAAGTTTTAAATGAGATTTAAATAATTTTACAAAATTATTGAATAGTCTCCACATTTACTAAAGGGTTTAAACCATGAAATTAATGTCAACTTATTTGTGAGCCTCAACTGAAACCATTCTCAAAGCACTCACATCTGGAGAGCATTACTTAGAGTAGATTTTGTTTTCTTAAGTAGACAAATGCACAATGGTCAATTGATTGACTACTCAAGCACAACGAATCATAGTAGTGGAAACTTCATTATTAATCCAAAGCGTCTTGCAATTTTTTCAATCAAGTTGAACACAATTAGGTTATGTTGTATTAATAAATCAATGTGTTTGGAATGTGAGCTAGCTCATTACTGAATTTAATCATTTAAGAGGTTAAAGAATTTTCTGTTGAATTGTGATTTAAATCTATGAATTTATTATTTATGATCAGTGAAGACATTTGTGAACGGCGCGCCTCCCTTTCCATCACTACCACCACAACGTCTATATTCTTTGTGTGATATATTCTGTTTGAACGAAACCGAAGCCACTATAATGACGGGGATCGACATCAGAAACATCGAAGACGGAAAGAATTCGTGTCGCGTCCTATTAGAGAGAGGATGTGGTTCTGTAATATTGACTTTGGGTTCAAACGGAGCCTTATATATGGATAGAACGGGAGACGTTCACATTCCCATTGAACAAAAGGTCACACCAGTGGACACTACCGTAAGGATTATATTTGTTTCAATTATTTATTGTTTATTAGAAGAGAAATCTATTAAACAAATGTCTGATCACTTCATTGTTTTTATATGAAATGAGTGTAAATCAGATAATATAGTAATTAGTTTAACAATAATTTTGATAAATGTCTTCGTAATAGACTATAAATAGAGAATAGACAGAGAGTTGTCATTAGAATCAATGTATTCAAGTATTCACTTATTTTTCTTAATACTCGTCAAATAGATGTCAGACATTTGAAACCAAAAATAGAAAATCATTTCAATCTAATGTTATATAATTTTGACCCTTCTTAACAACCCTTCCCAACAATTTGAGAACTTATCGTGTACAACTCTAATTGATTCTAAGCCTTTGAGTATATATATCGTTATATAATTCATACCATATTACCCCGAAAACAAACCCATGCCGGTATAAATGAGGAGGACCATTTTTGAAAATGCACTTATGGTGTGCTACCGGCGTGCCGATAAAAGTGAGTATACAATTAATGGAAAAATGTTCAAATGTTTTAAAATATAGCAAATGATATACAAGATTAAAATAGATTATTGAAGTTCTTCACTATCTGAAATAATTTCTTCGTCTTTATCTGTATATCCGATGTGTTTTTCTTCTGAAATGAATGAATTGGTGGTGAGAATTGGTTTTTAATTATAAATGCAAACTTTCATTTGGTATTAACAAAATCTTATGAATTTTTATAACAATCTTTTATAGAATTTTCTCAAATTTATTGACTAAAAATATTCAATTTTTTATTCACTTATTCCGGCATGCCGGTAAATCCCGGGTTTATCGGCA
>JAQFXL010001734.1:0-10691 GCA_034693445.1 Edwardzetes edwardsi
TGTCATTTCAGAGAACATCAGAAAGTTTTCGTTTAAAAACATTTTGGATTTCAACGAGTTTTGAAAGACTTTGCGATCATTACATAAGTCAATGATTTGAGCGATAAATCATTTGAAAATCAAATGCGATATTTTTGAACCGATTTTTAGCTTTTTTTTAATAACTCAAAAATTTCAGTTTAATTCATGAAATTATGAATGATTTTCCGATCAAAATCAGCTTGTTCATAAGTGAAATTCTATGAATATTCGACAAATTTGAGAAAGCTCAAGCTAAAGAATGTTGAATTTCAAACGTGAATGCGAATGTTTCTTGCTTAAAGCAAGTGATTTTCTATGTAGACTAAACTAATCGAAGTACCTTGATCGAAATAGAATAATGTCTAGTGGATGTTCTTGACTCAAAAATTGGATTGAAGTCGGATTATGACTAACTTATTCATAACTTTGTACCAGTATGAGAAATCCTACCTCAAAGCTCATGTCGAGCTGATTATCTTGGCTATTAAATAATCAAATGAATCTTTGAGTTTAATAAATACCATTTAATGTGATATTGAATTACTTTGAGTTCAAATCAATCAGAACTTATTGATGACTCAAATTATTTGTTTAAGACTATTGAAACGATAAACAACTTATCCGATGAAATGACCCGAAAAACACAATAAGAGGACACACTTTTCTGTTTAGTGGTTTTCCATTGAATGAACAGAAGTTACTAGAATGTCACTAATTGTTCGGTTGACTCAATTTTCATGTTTGGTCTGATTTGTATGAATTGTGGAGTAATTTGTTTAAATTGCTTTCACTTACAGCCAAAACATTGACGCAAATGAATCTATCGTTGATTTAATTCAATTCAAATATCAATTAATTGTCATTTAATTGATTGCGAAACAAAATGCTTTCAACGCTTCCGTCTGTTTATTATTCATTTAACTTATTGACAAAACTATTGATTTTAATGACTCACAAGAGTTGCAAACAATTTGAGATAAACTATTCAAAGTCATTGAAAAATTCTGAGAAAGGTTTGTGACATACTTAACATTTCCTTCAAAAATTGTCCTGGCATTTTGAAATTCTGCATGTGAAAGCTAGATGTCTTAAGTTTCAGAGCAAGTTTCTTTTTATAATAAGGGTAGAATTCCATTACTAAAATTACCTGTCCTCTGAATTGAAAAAAGATCAATTTAATAAATTAAACAAAATGGTTAAAAAAGGGGTTCTATTAAATTTAATGCTATAAAAATAGTTTTAATCAATCAACAAAAATGAACCGGATAATAGACGGATATCAAACTTTTTTATAGTTTAGTTTTTGCTCTATTCAGAGGAAATTCAAATCAAAATTTTACGAAAACAAATCATTTGTTTGAATTGAATTCATCAGTTATGGAATTCATTTTAATCTTGTTGACCTTTCTCAATATACTCAGATCATTGTCTTGTTCTTCATTAACTGTCACAGGTTTTTGCGGTGACCCGGGAAGGCCTACTAAATCACAGTTGTCTCCAACACAGAGCACATACAATGAAGACGAAACAATTACCTATAAATGCGATGACTATATCTCATTAAAACAGTTTCGAAAGTGTGTCAAAGGAAAGTGGAGGGGCGACCACGCCGTCTGCGGTATGACTCATATTCTTATTAATTATATATCAAGAAAACTGAATATTTCTGAATTGATGATCAATTGAAAATAGAACTTTTAGCTCAAATTAACTAGGTTACACGAATATTTTTAATTATACATTTTGTCACCTTGCTGATCTAATCTATTCGATATTCAAACCAATTGATGTTTTCACTGAGTCTTTCATTAGATTATTGAATTGTTTGATAGGTAACGCATTTCGAGACAATGACGTCAAATGGGCTAAAGTTTTCAATAAAAGCGACGAATCCCTTATCAAGGAATACAATACAAGTGTTTTGCCACCCTTTCCCAAATTTGGGAATTCATTTATTGCCGAACGTTATGACCAACCGCTTCGGGCTTTTGGCGCAAAGAATTATCGCATAGAGCTGTACCTCGAATATAAGGCTATTTTTCAATTGGTTCGGATTAGTCTCTCATTAGTCAATCATATGATTGATCCAAGGTTTAGAAGATCTCATTTCAATATAAGCAAAGTTACGATTAGTCCCTACCGAGACTGTCGTCTCTACACTCAGAGTAGTGTCAGTCCATGGCTTCACAACTCGACTCGTTTTGATTACTGGTTTTCCTGTGAATCAAAAGGCGAGAAATCTTTCGAAAGAGAAATAACAGATAAATCGGATTTAGTTGTCATCGAAACAGAATCTGATGATAACTTAGAACTGGATTTGGCAACATTTATCCTTGCTCAACCATACACCACTAACGACACTTTTGTCAAAGAGCCAATTTGTGGTACTCCAGAAATACCCGTAGGAATGGATATTCATGTGATTAATCACAACACCAGATATGCTTTCAAATGTGCTGAAGGATTCAGATCAGTTGAATATGGCTCTTCAGATATGGCTATACCTACTTATGATCAATATTGTAGTACAGATATGAAATGGAAGGGAACACTACCCGAGTGTTTGCCAGAGACGAAGTGCAAAAAGTTTAAATTAACAGAAAAGCATTTGACTGAAGTCCATACCTACGAAAAAGTCTATTTTTATAACGAAAGCCATTGGTTTGCAATCGAAGGAACGAAAGCATTCTTCAGATGCAAAGATGAGTCACAGATATTTGTTGGCAAAGAGGCCCGGGTCTGTGGCAAAGATGGCCACTGGAGTGATAGTCTACCCAATTGCTTAGACACAGATAAAGGTTTGCCAACCATTTTGATGAACATTCCTCAATAATTTGTATATTTTTTGCTCATTAATAGAATCGAAAGTGAATTTGACTAACATTTCGATAGTAATTCTTTTGGCGCTATTCCTGACCTTCAGTTTGACTGCAGTTCTGGTCTATTGTGGGATCAGAATGAAGAAAATGCGTTCAAATAAATTGAAACCAAAAGGAATGAGAGAATCAAATATTTACGACGACTATGACTTTGTGGGACTCGAGGGAAAGGCTATCGAAGAAAACTATGAAACAGTTGATGACGACAGGTATGCCGGTAATCGACAGATGCAAAGGACTGTTTCTCCGCTCTATACTTCTATGTCTGTCGGGGGCTATAAATACAATTACAACGACAGAAATGTTTACGACGATTGCGGGGAATATGAATCACATCCACAAAATCAAAATCCCATTAATTTAGACGAGTCTTATGTTGTGATGAAAAAATTTTAAACTTAATTTAAGCAAGCACCATTGAGCAAGCATCTTGAAAATACATTAAACTATTAACCATTTGATTGTAACAAATTTCCAACTTGTATACTTTAACTTCAAGAATAAAGTCTCAATTTTTCCTTACTTATATCTTTGAATTATTTCATTTATAACAAAAGTTTAATTGATAGCCAAGATCATTTATCAATTGTCTTCACCTAAATAATGAAAATTTGTTACTTGAATAATATATTTATCGATGATTGCATTTTTTGCTTTTAAATCATTAATTGTTTGGTAATTTTATTTTTAGAAGGAAATCGATACTTGGTTTCTTGAAATTAAAACTAATTATTGCTAGTTAATATAATTTATTGCTGATGTCTTAATGCAATCAATTTTTCATTAAAATTATCAGATGATATCTAATATTTATTCATCTTGAACAAATAAATAAAAGATCCTTTTGAAGTTTTGCATTGAACAAGAAGCTTTTGATAAACACTATTAAGTTTGTTATAAATAATATCTTATAAAAAACAAAAAGGTATACAAATAACGAATTTTCCAGATGAATGATATATTGAATCGAAAATACTTTTGTCCAGGTTAAATTCTCAGTTATAGTAAAAGTTAATAAAGCTAATCCAAAATAAGTTGGGACTTTTTAAGGCGTTGGTTGTTATAGAAACTGGAAGACGTGTATTCATTCTCATTATGTTACTATAGCGACGTTTACTAAACAAACATTAAAAAGTCCCAACTTATTTTGGATTAGCTTTAGAAATCTTATTTACAATAAATTCAATGCAAACCTCACTTCATTTGTAACGTTATTTTTGAAGCGATTCATTTTGACAATAAAAGAACGCTTCAGTCGTAATAAGGTTTAGCAAAACTAAAATCTAAAGCACAACAAAGTGTTAGTCAATGCATTCATTTCTCTCCATTTGAATCTCAACCTTAAAATATTAAAACTTTATTCATAAATAACATTCGAGTTGATTGTGAAACTCAATTCAAATGTCAATTAATTTAATATAATTAGTGATTCAATAGATAACTGTATCGGATGTGGATGTGATGGAAGGCAGTCAAAGAGCTCATAAACCAAAGTGCAGTGTTTGGCAGTATTGGGAGTCGGATGTAGCGGCCGATGGCGTCAATCTGGTCAGATGTAAGTTCTGTTCGCACCAATACACGGCCTCTGTGGCCAAAAACGCCACTCGACTCAGACAACACCTCACTAGAAGGTGTCCTGAAGTCCCAGATGAGGTCAAAATGACTTTTCCCGAAGATTCTGATGAGAAAATTAAAATCGCAAAAGTATTTTCGGTTATATTCAACAATAAATTGCAACTAATTCTCAATAACTTATTTCCGAAAGAAAACCACTAAAAGTGACCACAACTCGAGTCCAGTCAAACAGAAGTCAACGTTAAGAAGTCGGAAAATAATAGTTCCCGAAGTAAAAGAAGAACACGAATCAGATGATGAGCTCTGGAGAGACGACAACTCATCCAATTCTGAGACTCAAAGAGAACACTCTAAAGATGTGAAGGCATTAGAAGAAGAAAACCAAAGATTGTCCTCAAAACTGAAGATCTGTTTCCAGCAAAAGGAAGCACTTCTTGAGATTAACAAACATTTAGATCAAAGTCTTGTTTTAATGCAGAGATTGAATTCACTTAACAAAGATTTTGCAGATAATGACACAGAAGTCGAAGAACTGAATCATGAATTGAATTCATGTAATAATTCAGTGAAAGAATGGAAACAAAAATACAATTTAATCGAATTTAACCACAAAATGAAGAAATTATACAAAACTCCAGGTATTTACCAACAGATCAATTGATTCAATTATTCAGTTCTTTCCTTTAGCTCCTTCCCGACCAAAGAGAGCACTCACATGGAGTTTGGACAGGACTTCCTATATAGGCAAAGGCCATAGACCTCAGTCTACAATATGGAAGTACTTCAAGATTTTGAGTTCAGAATCAGATGAACTCAAAACAATAAAATGCAAATACTGTCAGAAGGAGTTCCGATACAAACATCTGAACGCAACTAAATGTCGGACACATATCGTAGAGAACTGTGAGAACGTTCCCGAAGATGTCAGAAGACAAGAGAACAATTGGATTGAATACCGGCCCCAATCGAAGGTTGATATTTGGCAGCACTTCACGATCACCGAAGAGGATGACAAGATTACTGTCGAATGCGTTTATTGTGGTCACGTCTACTCGGGTAGGAACGCCACTAAATGTCGCAGTCATCTGGTTGGCAAATGTGAAAGAGTTCCGGACAGCATCAAAGAGACCATCACTGACCAGTGCGACACAGACTTTGTCAACAACTCACAGACAGCACCCAAATCCAAAATGTCTAACATTTGGAAGCATTTCGATATAGAAGAAGACGATGGTATAGATTTCGGACACAATTACTCTTTTTATAACTGATTGTTGTATTTCAGGTAAAATCAGTTGTGTTTGCATTTATTGTCGCCATTTATTCAGTTATAAAAACGCTACAAAAAGTCGCAGACATTTAACTGACAAATGTCCGGCCGTTCCGCGCGATATTCGCTTAGATATAGCCTCTGAATCAGAGGAATTGGGCCGCACCTGGACTCAGACCAAGATTCCTATTTGGGACTACTTCGAAACGGAGACAATAGAAGGCAATCAATCAGAAGAATTGAAACTCTGTTTACAATTATCTTAATTTTCAGGCAAAGAGTCCGTTCGATGTATTTATTGCGGTTATACTTATGGCCACAAAAATACGACTAAACGTAAGCTTAAAATTCTCAACGAATCGATTTTAATGTCTTTTGTTTTATAATTCAATTGCAGTGCGAATGCATTTATTATCCAAATGTGAAGACATTCCCGATGAGAACCGGGAACAGATCCGCGAACAGTGCGAGAAATCATATTTGATTGGAATGAGAAACAAATCGAAAGTTAAATTGGGATTAAAAGTGAGACAAATGTCATCTTTTTTTCATTTTGTGAACAAATAATGTGTTTTCAGGAGAAAAAAGTTCGCAAAATCTACACCAAAAAAGAAGCGGATAATAAGGGCGGACGACGCAAGTGCTTCATTTGGGAACACTTCACCGATTTAAATAATGGGACAGCCGTTCATTTCAAATGTAAATACTGTGATCACAGTTTCAATTATCGGAACGCCACCAAAATGAGACACCACTTGGCCAACATCTGTAAGGCAGTGCCAGAAGAAATCAGAAACAACGTTAAAGAACTTGACGATGGATCTGTCCGGGCATATAAAAGACGGGTACAATCTGTACCAGGACTACACGACTGTTGTTGGCCCGGATGTGACTTTAAATTCACAAAAATGTCAGTCAATTTAAGATATTTTTCATTTGATCCAAATTTAATTCATTTGTGAGTTCAGGTCGAGATTGAAAACCCATCAGTTATCACATACGGGTGGACTACAGCGAATCAGATGTGATTGGCCCGGATGTGAGTGGTCGGGACGGACTAAATCTGATGTTAAAATTCACAGATGTATTCATACCGGTTAGCATTCGGTCTATTCTTCTAATCAACAAATTTACTGTATATGTCCTCTGTTTCAGGTGAGAAGCCCTATGTCTGTGATTGGCCTGGATGCGATTTCAAAACTTCCAAACCGTCCAGTCTTTGGATCCATAAGGTATGTCCTCTAATGTTAATAACGGAAATATAATGGAAATTTCTCCGAAGCGTCGACACAAAGAGTTATTCAAATTTGCGTGCGATTGGCCCGGATGTGAGCGTCGATTCCTCACTTCATGGGAACGGCAGCGCCATAAAAATACCCATTTGGGTCTTAAACCATTTGGGTGTCAGTACTGCGACAAACGCTATCCGATTGCCTATAAATTGAAAGTCCATCAAAATAAGCATCATTTGAATCAAATGATAAACCAATAGATCTGAGCTCTATTCAAATTGAAAGGTAATTGATAACTACCTGCACAGACTTCATATGAATATGACTAAAATATTACTACAAAGTATCGTTTATTCGCCAAATGACTGAATACTCAATTCTTCGATCATTCCATTAATTTTCAAAGTCTTCGATATTTATTACAAATTTTATTTAACTGTAAATAAATTCTTTGATAATAACTTCAATTTTGATCCGACTTTTGTCGGACTTTATAATAAATCAATTGATTTAATTGTCGTCAGACTTATGGTTAACTCAAATAAATTTTAACCATTAATGAGAAGAATGATTTCGGGATCTCCTCTTTGGTTGAGTTATTGCCACCGATGTTGAGGTCAGCGATCGAATCACATTCTGCGCCGAAATTTCGATAACTATCGCAGACATAACTGATTACATCTCCAGAGTATCCGTCGATCATATTCTCTATTGTCTTAACTGTGAAGTCGTTGCAAATTCTGTCGTCTGTTGATAAGTAATTTGTGGCACACTTTCGGTATTTATGATAATTGCTGTCAGAATGAGAGTTTAATTAATGCCAACTCTAAGTAAGTAAAGTCAACCCTTTTTCATACCAACAAATTATAGGAATTTTATCGTTTTGTGTCAACTGATGAATGCCTTGAATTTTGTCGATAAACTCCTTTAAGCACTGAATGGGTTTGTCGTTGTGTTTGTTGGAACACTTGGCGCCGTTCAATATTCTCTTCTTATTCCTCCACCCTTTTGAACATATCTTCTGATTCTGTGCGACCACACCATTGATAAGCATTGTCACCGTTTGATGCGCTGATTCAGACAGACATTTGATGGAGTGATTCCTTAGACAAGTTTCTTCAATCTTGTAATTTCTGCAAAATGGAAAGGTATAGCACAGACATCTAGAAATCATTTATCGCTTACGAGCAGAAGAATTCTATTTCACTAACTGTTTGAGGCATTCGTTGTCTACCAATTAATATCATTTTCTTAGCGCACTCTTCGATCTGTTCTTCCTCTGCATCACATTCCGGATGGTTTTCCATATGATGTGAGGCATCCATTTGTGTCACTTTGAAAATCAATCATAAATTACTTGAAATTCATTTTACAGAATCATTTGAATCAAAATCCAAGAATTAAATAAAAATTACCAAAACTATTAAGAAAACAGAAGAGAATAATTAGTTTCAAATACATCTTTAGTTACAATTCAAACTATTTCCTAGATATTGATAATCTCTTATTTGGAGGCAATCACTTCACTTGTATTCGTTTTTCAACTCTTTTCTGACTGAAAGACAAAAGTATTGACTATTCTTGCAATAAGTCATTATATCGTAGGAGGAGATTATAATAACCATTATATCATTGATTTAATAGTCATTTATATTCTATTTAAAGCGATTCCGCAACAAATACTCGAAAAAGAAACAAAAATTCTTTGTATTTAATTAATTATATATTCAATAATCGAAAGCTATCTTAAAGTCGATGAAAGCTCTAAGAATTGAATTATTATACAAAACATTAAAATGTTTTTCCTATCAATAATCGGAAAAACCTTTTGATTTACAAATAACTTGGTATTAACTGCGATTATCTGATGATTCAATACGACATTGAAATATATTCTCATCTCAAGGATAGTGTAAGGATTCTATGAACTTTTCATTCATGTGATTTACATTAAGACGATTAGCTCTCGAAATAGTAATTTCATTTCAATAATTATTTGTTGAATTCATTAGTTTATCAATTTGTTTTGATACCAAGGTTAATTTGTATGTTTTGTCAAATTGTAATATTCGTGAAATCATTAGGTTATTGGTTGAAAAGTTCAAAGAATTGCAAGATTCTTGTTCAACATCAAGTTTTAAATAGATTTGTCTACTGGATGAATTATTCATTAAGCATTCTCTGCTTATTTTAAGGATGAATTGAAGCAGGTCAATTTGAGACCTCGATTTTAGTGAGAATCGCAAATGTACTTTTAGTCGAAGACAATCGAATAAAAAGTATTCGACTGACTGTCGGTCACCGCATATGACTATAAATCAGTCAAAGTTATTATAAATTGACTTCTCTTTGCTTGAATGTCATACACTTTACTTTAAAGATTGTTGTTTTAAGAACATTGAGAGGGGTATACTTGCCTTATTCTCCTTGGGTTATTGACTTTTGATACTACTACAGTCCATAATTGCATAGGTCACTTTAAATACTCTTTCATAAGTAACAAACAATACAACTATTATTTGCCAGCAATTAATGTCATGAAGTGATTCCAATTCATATCTTAAGTCTATTTCTATTATCGGAGTTAAAAATAATGAGTTATTTGAATGAAATCCATTCGAGTAAAGGCTCACAAAATGTGATAATTTTTTCAATGTTTATAATTTAGTTTTTTTTATTGATAAGAATTTTTTTCATCGAAATTCTCGCAAACATTTAAAATATACTTTGTTTACAGCCATTAAAATGTCTCATTTAACTCATCATTTGTTTTGTCGATTGTTTGCGTTTTTTATAATTTTTGGCAAAATTCCCGCAAATTCTGCAGAGAATGGAATTCGGGTCACAAGAGATGACGGCTTATATATCAAAGAAATACCGAATGATTTCAGAGATTCGAAGGTTTTCATCAGTGATGTCAACGAAATAACGGATCTGAAGTGCGTTACAGTGTTTCGAAATTTTGCGGATCTACTCAATGATGTCAATCAGTTGAGTCAGAAGGAGAGGAAGAAGAGTTGCTGTGAATTCTTGTACATACGTTACAAGAATAAGCACTGTTTAGAAAGGTATGACTCGAATGACGCGATTGGTCTCCAAAATATTTGCCACAAAAAGTACTATTTCGACGACGAGACTGAGAATTGCGTCCAATTATTGGAGGAAAAGAATAAACAGATTGAGAACGACATCAACTTTTTCGAAGTCACGATTTTCATAGCACTGGGTCTGCTCTGTATAGTCCTGGTTATGGTTTTGGGCGCAAAACTAATGAAACTCATCTATGATAGGCCACAAGACTATGAAAACGACTCATATGTTGTCAAGGGAATTCGCTACAGTAGCGCTGTGCATAACATGCCATGAAATGACACTGATTAAGTTGAAAGAAATAGCTCAAGGATCTTTTATTGATTAAATTGAGTGATTCGTTACAAAATAACTTGTAGTCATTTAGTGAACTAAAAATTTGAATGAACTATCAAACTTTCAAAATAAAAATTTAAATTCCAGGGATGTCTATTGAGAAGTAATCAGTTGGAGAGCAAGGTAATTTGAAAATGAGTTCTATGCCTAAAAAAGTTGTGTTTTAAATCATTTTGAAAACATTGCATTAAATTATAATTAATTCTATTATTTGTTTACTAATTAACCCATAAGTTTCTTGAGTTCGTCATAGAATACAAGTACGAGAGCACCGCCTGTGCCTCGGAA
>JAQFXL010001735.1:0-10689 GCA_034693445.1 Edwardzetes edwardsi
GAGAGAGAGAGAGAGAGAGAGAGAGAGAGAGAGAGAGAGAGAGAGAGAGAGAGAGAGAGAGCATAGTTTCAATTACTGAAAGAGATAGTTGGAAAACAACGGTTGTACGAGGATTTACTAACACGACTGCGAAAGGTAAGAGGGGGCTCTAGCCTGTTTTTTGAGTTAAACTCTAAAGGGGGTCTAGGGGATAGTGGCGTAAATGTCCGGTTTGTCAGTTAAATTCGGTTTAATCCGCTTTTAATGTCTAAATTCAGTTGAATTTGTGTCTAATTCAATATAAAACCAGTTTATTCAAATAGACTACCAAAAATAGCCGAAAAATGCCAACAAAATATATTATTTTTGATAGTTCCTTGAAAATTTTGAAATTCTAGATGGGTGGTAAGCTCAAATTTTCGATCCTAGGGGGTTTTTTGGAGGACCACTCCTCCCCTTTCGCAGCCTTGATTTACTAACGAATTGTGTCTCAATTTGTGTCTTATGAATATCGTGTGATATGGATATACTTCATGTGAATAAAGGGGTAATAAATAAAATATATTGTCATACAATCCGACAATAAAATTGATTTTTAGCCCTTTTTCTTGTTCTTAATTGTGTTGCAAACAGAGAAACACAACATTTGCCAAATATTACGATATTCACAGATTTAGACACAAATCCCATTATGCCTTCAAATATATTTACATTGTATTTGTATTGTAAATGTATTTTGATTCATTCCAAAAACAACAACCCATTCCGTTAGAATGAGTTCTCAAAATTAATCTCCAGCTTCATATGAGAAAGGTAATATAGTCTAACATTTTCTGTTTTTGTGCTTCACTGCATTACATATTCAGCATATTATTTTCTGAAGGGGTTATCAAGGTATATGACTTCGAATAGTCTAAATTGAAAATAACTCATGTTTAATGAAAAATATTGATTTTGCAATTATTGTGCAAGATTCTGAAGATTTTTTTTTATTCAAATGCAAATTGTTTCCAATCACTCAGTCTTTTGAAGTTTTCTTTTTGTTATTATTTTAAAATGAAGTAAAATAAATATCCGACACTTTTTAAGTAGTTCTCAGAATAACTAAGAGTTTTGATTAAATCAAATAAACATTTTCTCACATTTTTGACTCCAAGAGAGTGAAAGCGATGTTTATTTTGCCAGACATTCAGTTCATATAGTTATTGATATAAAGATCTCTGAGTCTCCTCGTAATGAATCTTCAGATCAAATGACAGTCATTCACATAACGGCTAATCATTTCTCTGAATATTTTTTTTCTTTTGATAAACTCTTTAAAGTCTTGAAATGTGTTTCGAAAATCACATAAATTTTCAAATCTAAACACTTTCTTCGAAATTGATTCATCCATTTAAGTTGATTCTGTATAAGATTTCAAACTCTCTTAGAAAATATATTTTGCTATTTTTTGACAAAAAAATTGACAAATTATGTGACAGAAAAATTTATTTTCAATTTCTGTCCGGAATTCCTAATTCACTAATTATTTCTTATCTAAGCCTTATCTCAACAAATAGTTTAATCACAAGAAATAAAGGATAACATGAATCTAAGGATCGCCATTAGATGATGAAATACACAATCATTAGGGTTGCTATTCTTCGTTGAGCTTTTCATTGCATCCAAGGGATAGGTTTGGCTGCAAATTATCTTCTGCTCACTTTTAAAACATTTTTCCGATTTATTTTCTTAGCATTCATTTTCTATTTATACTCAAACAATAGATTTAAACCATTCGATACAAGACTGTCCCTCGTCATATTTCTGATAAAATATTACATTATGTATTGAGTAAAATGCTCTCTCTCTCTCTCTCTCTCTCTCTCTCTCTCTCTCTCTCTCTCTCTCTTTCTCTCTCTCATCCAGAGTGAGGTCAAGAGAGGATGAATTAGTATTACTAGTGATGGTGTGAGAGCTAAAGCAGACTTGGCTTTAGTTTCATAAGAAGATCTCTGGCGTAGTCTCTGTGCGATCGCTTCACAAATGCTTTTGGTTTGTCTGCACTTCGACTGCATTATCGACTTTTTCATTGAATACACTTTTCATTCTTCACAGAACCCAACGCTAAGAATATATCCATTCAGAGCAGTAATGTTCCAATGAAACCAAGAGATCGATATAATTGGGTACAAGAGTTAGATTCAGTCCCAACCAGTGCCGACTCGACGACAGAGTCATACGACAAACAAAAACACAGTTTTTATCGCTGACTCTGTCTTATACTCAGATGTATTCAACTGATTAGATCAGTCAATACAAGACATGCCTCATACCAGACCGATAGTGACACACCACTGCTGGATATACTTATCGATAAGGCTCGAGTTTACAGCACCAGCACAGTCTGCCTTTCCATTATTGATGAGCAATTGTTACCACGATATGTTTGATACTACAATACAATGTATAGTATACATGAAATGGTGGCTAAGAAGCGCTTTTCAGATACTCTTTGACTAAAACTTATGCTTTGAGTGAACGATGAAATCATTTTTTATTCAATAGTTTTATTAACGATATATATATTTGACTCAAATTATACTGAATGGAAGTCAAAAGGAAAGGCTATTTTGTCACTCAGGGCTCACAATATTAGAAAAGTAGTTCCAATAATAATCAACAAAAAGTAAATGTATTCGACTTTGAATGAAGGTTTAGGTCTACTGATAGGGTCGATAAGAGCGGCATATGTCGTACCGCTATAATAACTGTTACAGTCAAATAGACTGTGGGTCAGGCACTGCCGCCAGGCCTACAGCTTTTAATTGGTCACAATTGGCAGTCAATTAGATGTGAGCTCTGATGTAATTTTTCACAAAAACAATAGACGTCTCGATTCTCATATAAAAACAAACTAAACGTTAATTTATAATATATTTGAGAAATAAATAACTTATTTGTTGTTTGAACGCAAAGACAACAAAAAGCAAATCGATTTGAGACACAAATTAAAGTTTAATAAAATCCAAGTTATTATTCGACAAAATATTCATTCATTTTAAGAGATGATCCGTTTCTCAAATAAACAACTCTTTCTAATGAATGTCAAAACTTTTGCTTAAAGTAATTAAAACTTTTAAATAAATTTTCAGTTGTTTTGATGAAATCAATTCATTCATTGATCCCAAGAATTAATTTACGAATGAAATGAATTATCGGTTCAATCCTCGAATGCATTGAATTTATAACCAAATAATTAATGAATTTTCGGAGAAATTATTGATTGGAGTCATGAGTGAAGTGTTGCACAAATCGTCGATACATATGTTGTGCTCAATGGATATGTTGTTCCAATTGAGTGCAGATCGATAAGACTAATCTAATCTAAGACTAATGGGTTTTATGCCTCTTGGGATCGTTCGGAGTCGCGCCCACCATATCATTGGCTTCTGCCTTACGGCGCGCCAGAATCGCATTAATCTTCTGGAGATCGCGATCGAGTTTAACCCTTTCGTCCTTCTTTTGGGCCCCTCTTCGAGTTTTCCTTCCGTCAGCCATTTTAACCCCATATTGAAAGGCGGCTTTCGGGAGGGCCTCTTTGCTGCTCATGTAGTCTCCATACTCTTCTGCGGTATCGAAGTCCCAGCGCCCGATCAGACCCTTTTTGTTGCCCAAATCCATCTTTGAGTAGTCGACCTCATCATCGCTGTCCAGAATCGCGTCATCGTTTTCGGGCGCTCCCGGATAGCACTCGGCATAACTGTCAGGCATTTCTGCATCCAATGAGGTCTTAGGTTTGCGGAACTGAACAGAACTAGAAGCAGCACCGGTACCAACAATGCCCGCCATTGCAATAGTTTTTGCATCTTTGATATCAGGCCTTTTAGAGTCGGGTTCTTCGCGACCACTTTTCTCGAAGTAATTACGCGGCCGCTTATCTCGATTGCGATCTCTATCCCTATGACTCCTATTCCTGTGATCTCGACTCTTATCGCGATCCCTATCCCTTTCGCGATCGTTTCTCTCTTTTTTCTTGATGTCCGGCACATAATCTCCGACGTCATCATAAATACAATCATCACTTTTGGAAGTGTTTGACATTTTATTACCGCTTTTATTATCATTTCGTTTACTGTTGTCGTCGTCTATGAGTGGAATCTTTTCTTTTTGTTTCTTAGTCTTTCTATTGGCGCCGCCCTGTCGTAGATATGACAGGATTTGAGTCAATTTGTTTATTACGATATCATTTGTGCTCAAACTGGTCATCGACTCAATGTTAGGACAGTCGGCTTTACTTCGGATGACTGTCGTCGGGATATCACTCTCTGCGAACTCGTCCTCTGAAACAATAAAAGAAATGTTTAACCAAAGAATTATATGAGAAGACAGTCACAGAATACTGACCCAAATCGACGAGATATGCCATACGTCCGGCCAAAAAGAGTTCATTCCTTTCGGGTATCTGTCGATTAAACAAAACGTTTACAACATTTTTGGCGAATTTCGTCTTCAGAGCGAACGGATCTTCCGCTTCAATCGGAATGTCGGGAACAGCCGGCAAAGACTTCTTATTAGATTTCCTGTCCTCTTGTGTTGGTTCGTCATCTATCTCTTCGGGATCCTCCGTATCGTCTTTATTATTGATCTCTGCCTTAACCTTATGAAGGAGGGCGTAGTCGAGACCTTTGACAAGATGAGTGTGCTCCATATCTCCACCCAAGAACTTTGACTCCTGAATCACTTGCTTACGTCTCTCTGCGGCGTCTATTCCCGACTTAAGGTCGGGGGCGACCGCTCGATATGCGGCGGTTGTAGCCATCGATGTCTCCGTCTCCTGATTGTAGTCAGGGTTTGCGCCATCCCTGCGCTCTCTGGCTCTGTCTCTGTACCGTTTGGCTAACTCTGAGAGAGTGTCGTCTTCTTGTTTCTTAAGAGTCGCGTAAAACTTCTTTTTCTTCTTTCGGTTTTCATTGAGTTCTTGTTTCAAAACAGCGTTTTTCTGTCGCTGTCCGCGAACTGATTCTGATCCCCGAACTGAAGCCGAGCCGATACTCATTCCCGACTGGGACTGACTACCGACCCTTGGAGTCATCATAAGTTTGCGGAAGTCATCGTTTGTCAGGGGATGCAAATCCACCGCTTCTTTTTGCGTTTCTTTTTTGTCCACAGGCAGTGATGGCGGCGCCAATGGGTTGGAGAACGGCTCCACTTCTTTGTCATACATTATATTCGATCAAAATTTCAATTCAATCGGAAATTCGGTTCAAATTTAAGGAAAAATCGGCAGAAATTTCGGACACAATTTGTTTACTTATTTGTTATGAATCGATGGCGACATCTGTTATACGCTTTGGTTTTGCGCTTAAATTCAAAGTTACTTTCAATGCATTTATGATTGACTTCTAAATTAATTACTATTTAATCCTTTTTAACATAATATAAGACATTATTTGACTTAAACTCAATTTAAGATCTATTCATTCGATTGAAGAATTCGAGGGCGTCTTCACCGAAAACCTGTTGGAAGGCCTCTCTATTGACGATTCCTCCGAACTTCAAAGACATATATAACTGATAGGAAGTGCTGTATCTTTCAATACCACAGTACCAGTCATTTATCTTATTGTTTGTGTCCATTAGAGGGACGACATCTTCTCTTTCAAAATCAGTGTCTTCTCGATGACCGAAAAAAGACAAATGCGATAAACGAACGTATTTTCCATCGTTTGAAACATATATTCTTCCGACGAAACGACCGAACAAATGTCCGAAAATGTACATGGCAAACATCGAGAACAAACTGACCAATGAATAGTATGCCACTACTTCTAAATCAACGCTTCCATGAGCATATAGCGCTAAAGAAGCAGGTACAAATCCAAAGTTTATCACAGTTAACCACAGTTTGAGTCTTTGAAATGTACTCAAATGTATTATATATGGGAAGTGATATAAACAAATCCATTCCTTGACATTCTTCATGTCTTCCCATTTATGTATGCCTACGATTCCAATCGCTTCGACGGCCGGCTGTTTATCCTTTTGTTCGGTCTTTTTGAACAATTCAGTCACCGATTCACTCGTTTTAGTAGTCTTTTGACCGATTGGCAAAATTTTTATCACTTTCGGCGTTGGATTCGTTGAAAGACATCTTATTTTACATAAATTTTTAGATAATTGAGTCGTCGATTGATTGCAAGATATTATTATTTGATTTGTCATTGAATTCGTTGATCTCAAGAATCGATTCATTTTTATAGAAATAGTATTCATCTGAAAACCAATTAATAGATTATTAATATATTTGAGAAAACCATGACATAAACACTAATACTAACCCGGATTTTTTGATTTAAAAGACAATTTGTACTTGCTAAACCAATCAAACTTTTATTTATTGACAACATTAGCATCAAATTTATAAGGACTAAAGGGATGTGTCATTAATTGCTGTTAAACATAAACAAACCTTTCAAATGATTAAAAATCCAGTCAAACACAAAATTAACAAGCTTATATGAATAAATGTGAGATTTATATTCTTTTTTTTAAAAACTTGATTGATACTATTCTAAAATTCAATTAATTTTAATGATTTGTCATTTGATTTCCAAATTGAGTAAACACTCCCTAAAAGCAGAAAACTTAAAAAGTTATCTCAAATATTATGCAATAGTTTTGTTTGAAAAGCATTTTTTGTTTGCTATCGATTGCAATGAGTTTTTATCAAAAATGTTGATTCAATTGTTTGACATTCATCTGATCATTGGTTCACTTCTTATTGGATTTGTTACAAACGATAAGCCGATAATTTCCTTTAATGTCTTTGAAAAAGAGGACACTTTTGGTCAATATTTCGCTAATCTTTTAATTCCTTCGCTTGAAATCAAAGTCGAAACTAATTTAACTCTAAATAAAAGCAATTATTTCTCAGATGAATATCAATTAAATGTCAAATTTGAAGAGCCATTTAATTTCGAGGCTACCGGTGTTGTCAATACATCCATTGATAGCGAACTAATGGCAAAAGTCTTTGACGTTTCCCTTCGGAGCAAAACGTTTTCCAATTTGAATACTCGAAGCCGTACTTCGATATCGAAGAATAAAAACGAAGAGACAGTCATTTCGACAAACTTGACGTTTGAGGACAGCCTCAATAAAATGAGTGCCATATATAACTCGACTCTGATCTTAGGCCAGACCTGTCCGACGATCACATTATTCCATAATTTGACGACAATTCCCGACAAATCATTACTTTATTTCTCTTCAAATGTTACCGAAGTCTGTCATTTGGGAACAGATTCCTCACAAATGAGTATAAATATAAGCCTTTCCTCATTTGTCTGGCAATTAGCGAACGCAGAGTTGACACAAATTTTCAATTCGGGTAAAAATCAAGGCTCGGAGACAATGAACGCAACCCATCCTCTGATGGACATATCAGTAGTCGCCGATTGGGACAGATCTGCAAAACTAATGCATTACAAGAAAGCGATGTTTAAGAGTAAAGTCAAGGAATTTATTCCAAGTTTTCAATTAGAGTTCAAAAAATATAGAGAACTTCCGAATCAATTCTTAATAACTATTTTCAAAGAAGTGCCAAACCTTTTGAATCAAATCAAAGACAGAGTTAAAGAAGAGCTCTAAAACCCATGTCTTGAGACTTAAGTCATTAACCAATACTTATTAAGAAAGGAATAAACTTAATATTAATTATATTTTTCTTATGAAATGTATATAAAATTGTTTTTTAACAAACTTTTTAAGAAAAATACATTTTGTGGCCAAAAATTTGAATAAAATCTAACGAAAGTCAAAACAAAATTCATACTAAAATTGGAGGAAAGACAGCAAATAATTGTTGCGTTTTGTAGAGATTTATGAGAATAAATGTTTGATTAAATTAATAGTAAATAATAATTAAATTATGACTCAATTAATGGCACTTCGGATCAGTTTTGAGATAATTCGTTAAACAGTCGTATAAAATGTGATTAAAATATAAACAAATGATAAATACAATTATTGAGCGAACAATAAATGATTAGATATATTAGAAGTAATTATTCCGTGTTTTGAAGTGTAGAAGGCACTGGAATGGGTGGAATGCCCGGATTGAAATAGAACAGCTTGGTGAAACCACGAAACGTATGTTCCATTACTTGCTTTTCGCCATTTTGTGTGGTTTTGTTGGTCACCATCGCTGACGCCTAAGATAATGCCATTCATTAGAATTTCATTTTGAAGTAAAGTCACTTACAATTGTTAGGATATAATGGAGGTCTTGTTTATGTGCGTATTTCATGAGCGCCTGTGCCAGAGCTGTTCCAAACCAAGAGCCGTTCTCTTCGTTACGCCACGAAACGTATCCTAAGAAACAAATAATAATTTAATTAATAAATCATTTCATTAATCAATTTATTGTCAAATATTGAATACCATCGACAGTGGAGTAACAGATCATCATATCGTTAGCCATCGGAACAATATTTAGACTGAAAGACTTGGCATCAGAGACGGCATCTTCTCCTTCTTCGAAACGGTATTTGGGTCCGGTATCCCTATAGTCTGTTCGGCCATACATTCAATTTGAGAAAATTGTTTCAAAATTAAACAATCAGTACTGACCTCCACGACAGCAACTGAAGAAGAATAGCTTTGGGCGGCCGACCAGTTGCAAGCAGTTCTCGTTGTTAAACATTTGAATAATGTTTTCGAAAGGGAGGGCCAACCCATCAGAACCTTCAAAGTAAATAACAATTTAAAAAAATGAAAACAGTAATGAGTTTTAATGACATACCGACGCAATAACCGCTATACCCGTGAGAGAGGACTATAACAATAAGACAGTCGTGTTTATGAAGCTCTGGACTTCTGCGATACTCTTCGATGGTTTTACTCATTTCAATTTGGGACAGATTATCGAAGAGTTTAACGTCAAAGTGGAGTTGTGTGAAGACATCCCGGAGACGGTTGGCCTCAGCCTGAGATCCTTTTCGTTCGGGGTATAAATCATTGGAAAATTTATGGATATTAAAGATGAGAGTAAATCCACGCGGAGTGGACGCCATTTGATATATATTACGACCAGAGAAGCCACGAATGCATTTCTTCACGTTTATCATATAATCTTCGTTTTCAATCGATGAGATGGTTCCGAAGGAAGGCTGGTTATCACCAGTGTCCTGACTACCCAAAGGGTGTTCAGGTGGCACATCCGGTGAACTCGTGATGTTCGCAACGATTTCCTCATCATTTTTGGCCGATGCGAAGTAATCTGGACGAAGAATTTTAGCCGCCGATTCCTGACCCGTCCCGTACAACACTTCTACGAATTGGTCGTAAGCGTCGGGTCCGCGTCGACACAAATCAAAGAGAAATCTTTCTTTTCGGTCCATTTCTTCACTAATTTTCTGCATTTGCAGACAAATCAAAGACTTGTTTATAAATGCATTGAAAGTATTTAAATTCAAGAAAAGAAATAAATTTATTTTTGACTCCATTTCGATATAAACTCATATTTTATACAAATCTCTAATAAAATAAATTAATTTATACCTAAATATAGACTAAAATAAATGATTGAATCAAATCTCAAATCAATAAAATTAGTAAAACGTAACCAAAAAAGGAATAAGTGTTTTACTAAAAATGAGAGCTCAAAGGGTAAATGTGAGGCTTATCTATGCGAAAAGCACCTGACAATCTGCTGCAAACTCATCTTTGAAAGTAGGTCAATCATTGGTACAGGCAATACAACTTTCATACATATCGAGTACTTTTGACAATATCTTTGGTCTCCTCTTATGACTCATCTATGACTTCGAGTATTGGTTTTGTAGGCATTTATCCCAAACTGCTATTCAGTCTATTCATTAGGTTTTTACCCTTTCGTGCATTCATTCAGAGTTTTATACTTTCAATTGAACTCTGAATTGCAAATAAGTCCTCAAAAAGAAGTTATTGTGAGCAAAGTAGCAAGATTATTTGACATAACAGTCACTAAAAGATTAAAATTGTGAATCACTTTCGATTTACAAACGAAAGTTCAGATATAATCTAAAAACATTTATTTTGAAGTAATCTATCAAATCTTATTTAAAATCTATTGTGACAATGGCCTCAATGAGCACAAGTTAGTAAAGATAAGGCACCCAAATCAGTGAGCTTGGTCAACTTTACTAACAAAATGTAACTAGATAAGAGCGCATTTCATGGTTATTTGTATGAGTTGCAGGTCTGAGTAAAATCAAGTAAATGAAACAAAAATGACCACAACTACAAAAACAAATCAAAACAACTAAACATAAAAAGAGCCGAAACTAATGCCGATCGACAATAAAATGGCGGAACTATTATCACAATTAAAAATTGAAATAAAATCAATAAATACCTGAATGTCATCAATCATTTGCTGAGTGAAAATATTTTTATTGATCATTTGAATGACCAAGTTTGAGTTGAAATCAATTTCTTTGGCCAATTTGCCAATGTTTGACATAATCATATGTCTGTCCTTTTTATTCATGTTTTGGCGACACTCTGTCTGTCTGTCTGTTAGACGAAACCAAATAATAAGTATTTATAACAAAGAATTTAATTACTGTTAAGAAGTGATAAACAAATGAACAAAAAAACAACTGAAAAGAGATATTAAAAGACACACAAATCAGATGAAAACAATGCAATTGAATGAATCATTTAGTGCTTTGCAGACAAACAGTA
>JAQFXL010001736.1:0-10689 GCA_034693445.1 Edwardzetes edwardsi
ATTTCTTATAATTATTTTGCAAAATATCATATTTTAGTTTTTGATTTTTTCGTTAATCATCAGTTAAATGTGATAGGGAGCTCTGCTCCTAGATGGACCTTTACGTATAATTTTTTTTATTAGACCTTCAAGTGTTAACTTGCAATACAATTTCAAACTAGCAAACAAAATTTCGTTTATAGTTTATGAATTTGGGTGTTTCCTCTTTGACATTTCAGTTTACACGGAATGTCTTCTTATAAACCTTTTATTTTTTTTAATTCGATTACAATTAGCCATCGATTTATTTGAAATATTTGAATATTTATCTTTTTATTTACTATTCTATTCGAACCCCAAGATCAGGGCTATCGATGTCTTCATGACTGGACAGACGCTTTTGATACTATTTCTAATCAGAGAATTCTAAATAAATACAAATTTTATCGAATAAAATGAAATGTAATAACAATAGTAATGTAATTCTTTGAATGACTTTTGAAAAAAACGATAAAACCGTTGATTGAATATCTTTTTTATAAGAAAACACTTTATTCACAAAAATTCAATTCAATCATCAAATGAAAAGATAATATTTTCAATGATCTCTCTCTCTCTCTCTCTCTCTCTCTCTCTCTCTCTCTCTCTCTCTCTCTCACTCTCACTCCCAGCCATTTTCAATTAAACTTGAGTATTTTTACTTTTATTGATTTCCAAATTAATTTCATATTACCGCTTCATTATCAATTTGGAATTAGTAACAAGCACACTTGTGATAATAGGCGAGATTAAAATATTTGAACCACTCAAACCAGTTTAACAAGGGACAGTTTCCATTTTCTAACTGCGAAGGAATTAGATTGAGCAATCTTAATTTCAATCACTACTCAAATAAAAAAGTTTGATTCAAAATAATAAGATTAATACTTGATTACAATTATGATATATTTATTAAATCTACTCTAGTAAGTAATCTGATCTACACTGCTAGCAAAACATCTGTTAGCAAACACAAAAATATTTATAACTTTTGATTTTGAACGGCTATAAAATATTTGTTTCTTAACAAAAAACAATTAATTTGAAACCATATTGAAGGCCATTTATAAGAGTTAAAAATGGTTCTATCAATTGTATGTATGTCTTATAAATAGATAAGAATATTATAACTGATTTCATTGATGAAAAACACCAGTCTTATTCAAGGAAGGCTAATCAAATAATGATAGTTTTGCATAACAATAACAATCATTCGAAATTTATAACAAAAATATAAAGCTTGACTCAAATTTTTGATCTTGTTTTAATTCAATTATATTGAATTAGCTTAATATTATCATGTTCACTCATGATGAGATTTCTTCATTATCAGGGTCAATGACGCATCACGTTTTCTGCATTCAAACATTACAAAAGCAGAGACTATAACCACAACATTGGATATAATGAATACGCTTTCCAACAATTATAAATTCTCACATTGTTTCGAAGAAATTTCAGTATTTCAATAAAATTAAACTTAATAATATACAGTCGAGTGCCACTTTAATGAACACGATTGGTTTGAAGAAATTGTTTATTACAGAGGAAAGTTTATTATAAAGGACATGTATTAATGTCTATTGAAATGGAGCTGGAATCTAGAAGTTGTTCATTATTAAAGGAGAATTCATTATATAGGGTGTTCATTATAGTGGCTCGGAAAAAGTTGTCGGAAAAAGTTGTCTGAAAAAGTTGTCTGAAAAAGTTGTCTGAAAAAGTTGTCGGAAAAAGTTGTCGGAAAAAGTTGTTGAAAAAGTTGTCGGAAAAAGTTGTCGGAAAAAAGTTGTCGGAGTTGTCGGAAGAGTATTACCCAAAAATATATAATTAGTTTTATAGCAGAGATTAAAATTCTCATTAATTTTATATGAGTGAACCTGGTAAGATAAAATAACATATCACTGTTATATATAAGTGCTGTTTTTGTTTAGTTAATCAATTAGTTTGACAAGTTTGATGTTCTCATGCAAATTCATTATATCCAAGACCAACTGTTATAATATTCAATATCATTAGACTGAATGAAAATGATTCAAACTATTGATAAACAAAAGAAATGATTAATGACTTTTGAACTTCAAGTTATTATCAATTCTATCATAATGCAAATTTGAGCCAGGACAATCCAAGCTATTATACGACCTTTTAATGACCGCTTATATGCTCTTAACTCGGATTACAAATTTGGAAATAATTGCAAATACAAGGCAAGTAATTTAGCGTAACGTTAGTTTACTTTTGAGTTTTCACCATGCTTCAAAAAGGCTCAATCATCCGAATATTAGTTATAACCCAAGAATAATTTACTCTTGATATTATCAGGATATTAATTAAGTTCTTTTAATAATAAGTATTAAAGGGTTGAAATCAAAAGAAAATAATTGCTAAAACATATTGACACAAATTGATAGAATTCCCAGGAATTCATTGCAAACAAGTCATAGCAGTAGAACCCGATGTCAGGTCCAGACAGGCGTTCAATGAAAGACATCAGTTTAAGTCTATTTCTCATAGGAGTTGATAATTTTTGCTTGCTTAAATGAGAAAATAAAATGGGATATGGAGAGTGCGCCGCTTTGATAACAGTGGTACTAATAATTGTCATCATAAGAATCAGAAGGGTTCCACCTATTGATAAAATAACCGCGATTAATTTTGTTGTTATATCCGTGTCTTTGTGATGAGTGGCATAAATCGTCATTAAAAGCAAAGGAGAACCACAAAAATAAATCAGAAATAACATAAACCGAAACAATTTGTTGATATCAGCCGTCATTTTAGTGAAATAATTGTGTTCTTCCATTAAATCCATTAAATTATAGCGAAGAAAGTTTTTCCTATTTTCTTCGGTACAAATTCGAAATTTTTCGTTAATTGCCCTGAATTTTGTCATCAAGGAAAAGGAGGTACCGAAAAACAGAACTCCCAAAAACCAAAATATACAACACAACTGTTCTAAGAAGAAACATGTAATCATGAACCAGACTGTTGTCATAATCGAAGAATAATTTGAAACTGGGTCAATAAATGACCAATATGAGAATAGAAATGCCCAAGAGAATGCAAAAAAGAGGGCTACTGGGAACCCATACGTTAATGTGAACTTGGTAATGACGTTCATAAGTATTGCCACTTTCCGATTAGACCACGAATTGATTGTATATTTGAGTCTCATTTTTTGGTAAAGATGGACATAAGTTGCCAGATGTAACGTCTTTGTCATATCCTGATATCGGAGGACATTCAGAAATAGTAAAGTAAAAAAAGGCAAAAGACTACAAAAAGTTGGAATATAATTGTCGCCAAATAAATAGGTTTGATCGCAGGTCATATCACGAATCCATTGCTGCAAAATAATTAGATTATTATTAGTTTTTATATAATGTTGAATAAACTTAACCTCTTTTATAATCGAACACAAAAATGTTTTGACACTCAAAGTGAATAAAAGTAGATTGCTTATAATGGCCAAGAGTATTCTGACTTTGCAGCGATGAACGGTTTCGTATTCTTCAAGATCTCTAGCAATTAGCACAAAGTAGACCTTGCTAAATTTGAAGAAACAATTGATTACTTCGTCGTTGAGTTCGAAGTATTGTTTTATTTTCTCGGAATAACAAATGAAATACTCTTTAAAAGTAATAAAATTCATAATTGAATTCAATTCCGATTCAATGCAAGTTTTGAACAGATTTCATGTCATATATTTCAAAGTAAAATGAAATACAAATCAGCGATATTTATATAATTATTCATTCATGGTCATTGTACGCCAAATCGAACGATTAGAAATTTAATTGAGCAATGTTATTTTGCAGTTAATTCTCAACTATAATTTTGTAATAGATCAATGAATTGCGATGACAAGATTGATGATGAAGCAACATGCAATAATATCATTAGAGTCTATCCAAACTTAAGAATGTAATGAAATGAATCAAATCTAAAATAACAGAAATGATTAATGATTTTCAAATTACTTTGTTGACATCAAATCATAATTTGACTTTGAATATAGCAAATTCAAATTTAAGCAAGTTTATATTCCACAGCGTTTAATCAAAATGAGATTTTTACTTTACTAACTTTGTAAATAAATCATCGAATTACCATGGAGATTAATTTTTTTATCGAAAACAATGTGAAAATCAAATTTAAATTTTTTCAAAAATAACTTTAATGAATAAGAAAATATCGATTTTAAGATAATAATGATCTAGTCTAGACTTATATAAATATCTCTACTTTGTTATTTCATTTCACTTCGATATATATATGACATAAAATCTGTTTAAAACCCGCAATGAATCGGAATTAACTATAACCAAGTTCAATAATTAATTTGAATTTTTTAAAAGAGTATTTCATTTGTCATTTGGAGAAAATTGACGGTCAAATCGATTAATAGTTTGAAAATAATGTCGAATAAGTAAACAATTTATATACAACTGTTTGCGAAATAAGTCATTGAATTTGCCGCAAAGTTTTGCAATCGAATAGCACCAAACAATATTTGTTGATGGTCATTATTCTACTCAATAGATGATCTAGCTCATTATCTATTGTAAAGTGATCTTTGATAGTTTTGAATAAATATCTGAATACTTTGAATAGAAACATATTGACCAAGTTTATATTCGAGCAAAACTAAACCTGATATCAAATCTGAACAAATTCATTGAAAATGAGATTTTAGTTCAATTGTATTAAATAAATGCAATGAATTTGAAATTATTTTTGAAAAAAAATTTAATCTATATATCGATTATATTTTCATATTCTTTGAAAAGCGAATAAATTCATTGCTTTTATTCAATACAATTAAACTGAAATCTTATTTTCAATGAATTTGTTGAGATTTGACATCTGGTTTAGTTTTGCTCGAATATAGAGTCGCTTTTCTATAAAATATGAAAATATAATCAATATATTGATTTAAAATATTTTAAAAAAATAATTTCATAAAATTAAAAATATTGATCTAGTAAACTTACACTAGTTTATACATTATATTCAGATTGAGGCTATCAAATAACAAGTAGGACCTCGAGCTTGTGACCTGCCTTAAGAAGTATGAAGTGAGTGATTGACATCTAAATTATCCTGATAACTGTTTGAAACTGCCTCAAGTATTTGGTGTCTCACATTTTGAGGAAAGGTAGAACTCTATTGAAGCTCTGAACAAGATATTATATACAGTTTGATAGTTTGATAATTAAACTTTTAACACAATATATTAAAATTAGCCAGCATACATAACTTGACTAAAACAATGACATAAATAGAAAATAATTTGAGAAACAGATTGCCGTCAATTCATAGAATTCCCAGCAATTCATTGCAAACAAGTCATAGCAGTAGAACCCGATGTCAGGTCCGGATAGCCGTTCAACGAATGACATCAGCTTTAGTTTAGTTTTCAGATCAATTGGAGAGTTAGCTTTGCACAAAATTATGAATAAAAGTGAATAGGGCTTTTGTGCTGCCTTAATTATCTTTACGCTGGGTAACAGAAATGCAACTATGCTAACAGATATACCCACAGATACGAATATTCCTGCAAACTTGCCAAGGATACTAGTCTTATTATGATGGCCGCCATAAATGCAGAGTAACAAGGTTGGAGTTAAAAAGAAGTAAGTTATAAATATTATAATGGAAATGGTTTTGTTGATATCAGCCGTGATTTTAGTGAAATAATTGTGTTCTTCCGTCAAATCCATTAAATTATAGCGAAGAAGGTTTCTATTATTCTGATCGGAATATAACTTCATTTTAGAATAGATTTCTAGGAATTTCAAAATCAGAGTATATGTCACTAATATATACACAATTAAAACCCACTGAAAAAATAGGATTATCACCACTAATACAACTATCATAAGTAAAACCCAGATAACTGTCATTGTTAGTGAATAATTAGAAACCGGATCCAAATATGAAATTACTGTCATTACGAGTAAAATAATTGATATAAAGAACAAATCTGACGGTATTATAATTTGGAAAATGACCTTGATCCAAACATTCATTACTTTTATCACTCGTTTTTCATCTAAATAACCAAGCGGAAATTTGAGTTGCCGCTTTTGTAAAAGTATTTTGTTGATAGTCATCAGTTTACTCAATAGTTGATCTATCTCATCATCTTCTGTAAAGTGATCTTTAATTGTTTTGTATAAATATTGAAATACTTTTACAAAATACATCAAAATGATCTTGACAAAATTTTCTAGTTTCTCGCGAAAAAAATCATTTTAAACTGAAACCAGAAAAATGTCTTTCAATGAGAATAAGTCTTAAGAAACAGACAATTATTTGAGTGAAGAATATAATAAAATCAAAGTAAAAATCTTTTCAAATCAGAAATATGTTTGTCTTCTTCTAAAGTAATCTTCAATTGTTTTCAATAAATATTTGAGTAGAAAAATTTTGAGCAAGTTTATATTCCACAGCGTTTGACCAAAATGAGAATTTTACTTCAATTACATTGAATAAAATCATTGAATTACCATGGAGATTAAATTTTTTTATCGAAAACAATGTGAAAATCAAATATAAATTTTTTCAGAAATAACTTTAATGGATAAGAAAATATTGATTTTCAGAAAATATTGATCTAGTTCAATGACATAATGAGATTTTGTGATAATTATCGGTCCATTATCTAAGAGTATGACTTTCATATTTAAAATCAATGCATTTTATTCAGATTAAGACTAAAAAAACAAATTTATTTTGACAACAGAATAATTTTTAATTTAATATTTGAACTTGATCAATTTTTGGAAGTTACGTTATTAGTAATAGCGCGTCATAATAGTTTGTCATTTGGAAGCACAGTCCCAGATATGAGGCCGCAGATAACCTGGTATAATTCTTATATTCTTCGCAAACTCATCTTTGAAATTATAATTTTGTTCCAAGAGCTGACCTAAAATTATTGGAACTTTATTAATACTTGGTACTTTCATCTTGGTTGATTCCACAGATATGATGAGATATATTAAATAAATTACCTTGTTTATGCTTGTTTATTTAAATCTGTTTTATTGTCGAAGTTTGTTTAAGAACTGATAGCTAATGTTCTTGACAAAATGAAAAATTTATTTCAAATTTTGAATAAATAAAATTATTTCCAAAATTGACGTTGATGACATTATTCTATAAATTTGAATTGACTATATTCAAAGTCAAATTATGATTTGATGTCAACAAAGTAATTTGAAAATCATTAATCATTTCTTTTGTTTTAAATTTGATTCATTTCATTACATTCTTCAGTTTAGATAGACTCTAATGATATTATTGCATGCTGCTGTATCATCAATCGCAAATCATTGATCTATTACAAAATTTAAGTTGAAAATAGACTGCAAAAAATATTGTTGCTCAATTAAATTGCTAATTGTTCGATTTGGCATATAATGACCATGAATGAATAATTATATAAATATCGCTGATTTGTTATTTTATTTCACTTCGAAATATATGACATGAAATCTGTTCAAAACTTTCATTGAATCAGAATTATATATAACCAAGTTCAGTTATGAATTTCAATGCTTCAAAAGAGTATTTCATCTGCTATTTGTAGAAAATAAAACAATATTTCGAACTCAACGACGAAGTAATCAATTGTCTCTTTAAATTCAGCAAGGTCTACTTTGTACTAATTGCTAGAGATCTTGAAGAATACCAAACCGTTCATCAATTTATGTTTATATTTCAATCATTGAAAAATCACTTCTTCTAATTGAGTGAATCTCAATCTAAATGAATCGGAATAATGATATCTTTGCATGTTGAATCATCAATCTTGTCATCGCAATTCATTGATCTATTAAAAAATTCTAGCTGAGAATAAACCGCAGAATAACATTGCTTAATTGAATTGCTAATCGTTTTGAATGAATTATGATCTAAATATCTTTATTTTGTTATTTGATTTCAATGTAATTACAATTTTTTTTGACATAAAATCTGTTCAAAACTCGCAATGAATCGGAATTAGATAACCAAGAATTAAATAATGAATTTTAATGCTTTAATCCATTGCTTAAGAATTTATATCAATTCATTCGTTGGAATTCTGATAATTATACACAAATATTACCTCACGTATGAAACCAAGGAGAAAAAACCTAACGGCCACCATGGTAGTGATTATTTTGAACAATGCGATCAAAAAGAGTCTGGTTTTGCTCCGATAGCCACTCATGTATTCATTAAAATCTCGACTCACAATCACCAAACAATATTTGTTGATGGTCATTATTTTACTCAATAGTTGATCTAGCTCATCAATTATTGTAAAGTGATCTTTAATAGTTTTGAATAAATATCTGAATACTTTGACAAAATACATCAGAATGATCTTGACAAAATTTTCTAGTTTCGCGAAGAAACTCATTTCAGACTGAAACCAGAAAAATGTTTTTCAATGAGAATAAGTCTTAAGAAACAGACAATTATTTGAGTAAAGAATTAATAAAATCAAAATAAAAAACTTTTCGAATAAGAAAAATATGTTTGTCTTCTTTTACAGTAATCTTCAATTGTTTTAATTTTTTTTTGAACAAGTTTATATTCCACAGCGTTCGATCAAAATGAGATTTTTTACTTTAATTACCTTGAATAAAATCACTGAATTACCATGGAGATTAATTTTTTTTGAAAACAATGAGAAAATCAAATCTAAATTTTTACGAAAATAACTTTAATGAATAAGAAAATATTGATTTTCAGAAAATGATGATCTAGCTCAATGACATAATGGGATTTTATGATGATTGCGCTCCATTATCTAAGTTTGTGACTTTTATATTTAAAATCAATCGATTTCATCCAGATTAAGACTCAAAAATAACCATGCTGCATCCAAATTTATTTTGACAACAGAATAATTTTTAATTCAATATTTGAACTTGATCAATTTTTGGAAGTTACGTTATTAGTAATATGCATTTGAAAGCACAGCCCCAGATATGAAGCCGCAAATAACCTGGTATAATTTTTATATTCTTCATAAACTTATCTTTGAAATCATCATTATCATGTTCCAAGAGCTGAACTAAAATTATTGGAACTTTATTGAATCGATACTTTCATCTTGGTTGATTTCACAAATAAGACGACATATATTAAATTAATTTCCTTGTTTATGCTTGTTTATTTAAATCTGTTTTATTGTCGAAGTTTGTTTAAGAACTGATAGCTTATTTTCTTGATGAAATGAAAAATTTATTCGAAATTTTGAAAAAATAAAATTATTTTCAAAATTGACTTTGGTGAACTTATCAAACTATGATTTGACTTTGAATAAACCCAATTCAAATTTATAGAATGTCAACAAAGTAATTTGAAAATCATTAATCATTTCTGTTATTTTAGATTTGATTTATTTCATTGCATTCTTCAGTTTGAATAGACTCTAATGATATTTTTGCATGATGCTGTATCATCAATCTTGTCATCGCAATTCATTAATCTAATGTTACAAAACTTTAGTTAAAAATAGACTGCAAAAAATATTCTTGCTCAATTAAATTGCAAATCGTTCGATTTGGCATATAATGACCATGAATGAATAATTATATAAATATCGTTTCTTTGTTATTTCATTTCACTTCGAAATATATGACATGAAATCTGTTCAAAACTTGCATTGAATCACAATTAAATATAACCAAGTTCAATTATGAATTTTATTACTTTAAAAGAATATTTTATTTGTTTTTTGGAGAAAATAAAACAATACTTCGAACTCAACGACGAAGTAATCAATTCTATCTTTAAATTCAGCAAGGTCTCCTTTGTGCTAATTGCTAGAGATCTTGAAGAATACGAAACGATTCATCGCTCCAAAACCAGAATACTCTTGGCCATTATAAGCAATATACTTTTAGTTGCTCTGAGTGTCAGAACATTTTTGTGTTCGATTATAAAAGAGGTTAAGTTTATTCGACATTATATAAAAACTGATAATAATTTAATTATTTTGCAGCAATGGATTCGTGATATGACCTGCGATCAAACTTATCTATTTGGCGACAATTATATCCCAACTTATTCTAGCCTATTACCTCTCATTCCTCTATTAACCCTAGGTGTTCTCCGATATCAAGATATGACAAAGACATTTGATCTGGCAACTTATGCCCATCTTTTCCAAAAAAGACAACTTAAATATTCAATTAATTCGTGGTCTAATCAGAAAGTGGCAATACTTATGAATGTCATTACCAAGTTTACGTTAACGTATGGGTTCCCAGTAGCCCTCTGTCTCGCATTCTCTTGGGCATTTCTATTCTCGTATTGGTCTTTTATTGACCCAGTTTCGAATTATTCTTTGATAATGACAATTATCTGGTTCATAATTATATGTTTCTTGATAGAACAGTTTTGTTGTAGTTTATGGTTTTTGGGTGTTATGTTTGTTGGTACCTCATTTACCTTGATAACAAAATTCAGGGAAATTAACGAAAAATTTCAAATATGTATCGAAGAAAATAAGAAAAACTTTCTTCGCTATAATTTAATGGATTCAATGGAAGAACACAATTATTTCACTAAAATGACGGCTGATATCAACAACTGTTTCGGTTTATGTTATTTTTGATTTATTTTTGTGGTTCTCCTCTGCTTTTATCGACTATTTATGGCACTCAT
>JAQFXL010001737.1:0-10686 GCA_034693445.1 Edwardzetes edwardsi
GTCCGCTCAGACTCTGACTCTAAGGTCTGAGTTGGAGTCGGCTCTACTCGAAAATAGAAATCTTAAGATTCAATTCGGAACTGAACGGAGCGGTTGGCAAATACAGGCCGCAGAACTCAAGACACAAATCAATCAAATGGAGGAACGAATACTTCTCGAGACTAGAGGCTCGAACCGTAACTTTGCCAGAACTAAAACGGAATTGGCCTGGGCTAAGGAGAGACAAGACAACCAAAGACTTCTTCAGGAAACACAAAAATTTATTCAAGAATTAAGGGATAAGTTAATGAATGTCGAAAAGATCAGAGAAAAGGAAAGGCTTGAGATTAGGAAACAATTACAAGATTTGAAGTCAGGTATGGATAGGGATACAGAAGATTCCCACAAAAGGTCCGGTGAGTTGCAGTTAGATTTGTTAGACCTGAGAGAAGCCCATTCAAAGGTCAGGTCACAAAATGAACGGCTCAGAAGAGAACGCATGGCATATGAAAAGGAAAGGGAGAACTTGAGACTCACCATATTTGCTGCCATTGATATTCAGAATAAGGCAAAGGATATAATCAATGAAATCGAAGAAATGAATAAATTAGTTGCCATCGAAACTGAAAAGAAGGAACCGGAAGCTGAGACCGGCTTCAGAAGACGAAAGTCACAAATGAATGCCATTAATGTCGAAGAATTGAAAAAATTGATTTCAAGCGTCAAAACCAAAGGCGAAGATATGAAAAATGTTTCCCTTCCTTTCAAAGGAGCTATTTCTGCATCAAATGTGGGCCCCGTTTATAGTGGATCGTCTCAATCGTTAAGTAGGGCGCCATTGCCTCATCCCAGTTCTGTAATACGGGCGCCGCCCCGAACCAAAGCATTAGCAAAGAAAAGTGTTTCCCTCGACTATCAAATCGGCGGTTCAGGTGATAGAGGGGCGTCACAGGAACGCATTTGGGAGACGGATGATTCGGCAAATACAACGCCCACTTCCAGTATAAGTAACATTCGAGGGTTAGGGCGAGGGTATCGAGGGTTCACCGCTTACAGTGGCTATGATTCGGACGCCTCTTATTCCAGATATACCAGAGAGGGCTCTTTCGGTGCCGATTCTGAAACTTCATTACCGGCTGTTCCCCAAAAGCGATCGATCTTTAAGTTTATTAAAAAGACTAATAGTATCGAAGGCTCGTCGACCGGTAGCGGTATCGCCAGCGCAGGTCTCACTTCTTTGGCTCTGCACGGATTCGAAGCCAGTCCTATAGAACTGGAAAAGCAGAGGCAAAAGAAGGAACATTCGCTTAAATACAAGATATCGAAGACTTTGTCCAAAACATTCACCAGAAGTTCGCAGTCTCTTCAAAATGACGATAAAACGGCTCAAAAGTCTGAGAAGAGGCCGACTTCTCCCCTAAGGAGAGCTTTTTCGCCCACTAGAAAATCCGACAAACAGTCACCCGTGCCTTCAGAGCAAGAAGTAAACCCATTATGGAAATGATTTCAATTGAATTAATTGTTTTTACTTTTGAACTGAAAAATAGGGTCAGAAAACTGGTGCAAAACCCGGAACTCAAACAACTACACAGCCATTAGTCTCAAAGTTGGCGATCCCTCCCTCGACAAAAACTGCAACAATGCCTCGATTTAGAGCCGAAACCAATGTATAAAACGATTGAAGATTTTTGAAATTTCTAAATAATTTCGGTTTTATTTTTAGAATAGAAATCAGACATTAATAATAAGTAGTTTTTAATCATTTTATTGTAAGTTTGACTCAAAATATTTGAACAAAATATTTATTGAATTGTTTTGTATTTCAGTTTAATTTTGACAAAAATATTAAATTTTTTGACGAATTATTAATTTTTGAAATCAATTTCGATGTTTTGTCCAACTTTTCGAAAATAGCTCCGAAACAAGTCATTCAAGAGATGTCTCTTGCAGTCTGTGGCACAGCCTAAAAGCCTCTGACGTAATAAGAGAGAGGACAGGCATTTGATTTTCTTATTGAAGTCCACTCATTGTATTGAATACTCAACTCTATTGAGAACTGAAATAATAGTCAACAAAATTATTGAATTTAATTGTGAGTCAAAAATAAATTAGTTATCAAACAAAACACGACTGAAGTCTCGCACAACAAATGACTATTAATACCATTTAATTGTGTTTTTGTTAAGTTTGTTGTAGTTTTAAATTATGTTCAAATTGATTACTAAATCACTTCAATTCTAAGGTAAGAAAAGATGATTTCATACCATTTCACTCATTACTCATCTCTCAATCAATTGATTTTTGTTTCACTAAATATTTGAATAATTATTTAAATGACAGTCAAAGCTATCATATGATCGCATCATATGTTTGAATAACATTAAAATTTTTGAATATTTAATATGAAGTTAGCGATGAAAACCAATATTTCCTTTATTCAAATCAATTCAATATCTGATGGATTAAAATTAAAAATCAATGTTTACTTACACTTGTATTCAAATCTGCATTTTCTTCACCTTTTCGTTAACTAATATTGATTTTAATTTCATGACTTAGACTTTACATAAGAAAAGTGTGACTGATATGAAATCCATTTATATATCCTTCAGATAATATGACTGCCCTTTGTTTGACTCGATTGTCAACTGACTTCTCTTCTCCGCTATTTGTCACTAAAACGACTCTAATCTAAATCATTTCGAAACTCATATCAAAGTCTGATAATCAAAAACTTGTGTTTGTTTTTGGCATTTGTTTTAATGAAAATATCTGTCAATCAAAGAGTTAATCACAGACTTAGTGTCGACTCAGTTTTGGTCCAATAAAAACATATAATATTATTATTAAGCAATAAAATCGTGTGATTTCTGGGATCGACTCATGTCTAGCGGTGTTAATATTGTTTACTTCAATAATATGAAGGATTTTAGCTTTTTATTGCATATTTCGCAAAAATCAAATGTTTGTTATGTTTTTCTCGCTTTGCATCACGAGATGTATTACGAGAGCCATACGTAATGTCGAGGATAGCCTTCAAAATATCTTATGGATCAATCAAATGATTCAATGGTATGGCCTTAAACTTAACATAATTGTGGTGTTTTTCAGTCCTTAAGTGCCTTTCCAGCCCTTCATACCTGGAAATGTGATTTCAGTCTCTACTAAACCCTTAAATCTGACAAAATATTCTTATCTGAGAATATAAAGGGAGAGAAAAAGTTCAAAAAACATCTTTCATTTAGAATCAGTTTATAAGTTAATCATTGAATTAATAATCAGACAAATAATACTTTGATCGCCAAAAGTGTTCTCTCATTCAGTTTAAAGTCCTGTCGACTAACGAAAAAAAGACTCCGAATCTGATATTTGATTGCGTTTTGAAAGACTAATAATATTTATAGTCTTTAACACAAACTGTGTTTTGTATAATAAATTCAATAGTTTTTGTGTTGTCTTCCAATCCATTCCTTAGAAAGTTTTCCATTAAAATCTTCGGCGAAGAAGTAGAGGTGAGTTTAAAAAACTTGTTTAATAATGAGATAAAATGACATTTATTACATAGATTTTAGTTTTATTCCTTCCTATTATAAAACCACTTTTTCCATCGATTATTGTTAATGGGTTTACGCACTACCAGTCCTTGATTTTAGTCATTACTTTCTTATATGATTGACACAATTGAATGGATGAAACATTTCGTTTGCATAAAATATTTTTAAATTTCAAAACCTATTCGTATGTCTCAACAGTTTGGTAATTAAGAATTTGTTGACTTTAATTGCTCATTTGAATTTTAAATTGTTCTGGATTGATATTTTTGATTTTAGATTGTCGTAGAACAAGTTTTACTGTTCTAAAGTAAATTTTAATGTTTTACACTCATATTTAATGACTATTTAGTGTTCAATAAGTTGTATCGGAATCTTGATCTCAAAAATTGAACGCATTTTATATCAAAGATAGTTTTAATCGGTTTTAAACATAAAGTGATTGAAATAATAAACTTCTTTCAAAACTAAACGAAATCGTCTTCTGGTTATCGTTTCCATTAATATTATCACAAAAATACCCATTAGTTTTGAATTTTTGGTCCAATTATCGGAACTTTTTTTTTATCATTGTTTTTGTGATAAATATTAATATTTGTCTAAAATTATTTGTTTTTGAACTACTCTTGGCTTCATTTGATATAACGGGTGATTAATTGTATATCCCTTCAAATATTGAATTGATTTCACAATAGATTATAAAATGAAAGAATTGGTTCCAGTTTTTTGTTTTAATTGGTTTTAACTCATTTATATCGAGACTAATAATTATTTATATCTTTGATTAGATTATGCGCTAAGAAATTGATTAAACAAAAAGCATAGAAGAGATTAACGCAAAACAAAGTCAAGTCGTCTTCAGTTTTTCACCGATACTTGTCTTCAAAATGAATTATATGAAAAACTTTTTCAGTAATTTCAAAGAATTTTATAATGAAATAAATTCGGCGACTCTTACCGGAGCTATCGATGTGATTGTTGTCCAACAAGAGGACGGTTCTTACCTCTGTTCTCCATTTCACGTCCGGTTCGGCAAAATCGGGGTTTTGAGGAGTAGAGAGAAAATTGTAAATTGTTTTTACTTTGATTTCAAACTGATTTTAATTAAATTCAATTGTCTTTTAGGTCGACATTCACGTCAACGGCGAACCCGTTGATCTGCCCATGAAATTAGGCCATTCGGGTGAAGCCTTCTTTTTCGAGGAGATTATTGAAGAGGAACCCAAAAGTTGTGATAACAAAGAGCTACTGTCGCCAAATGAAGACAACTCAGAGAGTGGATGGCTTTCTGACACATACCTTTCGTCAGGCAGTGACGCCGGTAGTGACGCCGACGCCGATGAGAACTCACAGCCAAACGGCGATCAACAGAAGGAAACTAACGAACAAACGAAAGACAAACGACAAAAAATTAAATATAAAAAGAAAATCCGATTATCTTCGGAACAAATCAGTGATTTAAACCTTAAAGAAGACCAAAACGAAGTGGTGTTCTCTGTGACGACGGCATATCAGGGCACTACCACTTGCAAGTGTTATATTTATCTTTATAAATATGACGACCAAATAATTGTCAGCGACATCGACGGCACTATTACTAAGTCTGATGTTTTGGGTCATATTCTGCCCATTATTGGCAGAGACTGGGCCCAAATGGGGGTGGCCAACCTCTTCACACTCATTAAGCGTAACGGCTATAAAATTGTTTACCTCTCTGCCCGAGCTATCGGTCAGTCGACAGTCACTTCCGAGTATCTCAAAAGTATACGTCAGGGCAACCGATGTCTTCCCGACGGACCCCTCCTATTATCCCCGACTTCACTCATTGCCGCTCTTCATCGGTAATATCAGATATTCGACACGTTTTGATTGCAATTATCTTTAAATTTGAAAAATTGTTGTCAACAGAGAAGTGATTGAGAAAAAGCCCGAAGAGTTCAAAATCCAATGTCTGGACGATATTCAGCGTTTGTTCCCTCGCTCTCCCTTTTATGCCGGTTTTGGTAATAAAGTAAACGTAAGTCTTGTTTAACCTCTAAATTGAATGTTAGATAAGGAAAACAGAAGTGATACCAAATTTGATTGCAGGACGCTATAGCCTATCGGGCGGTTGGGATGAGGGCGTCCCGTATATTCATTATCAACCATAAGGGAGAACTCAAATTGGAATTAATCCAAAACTTTCTATCCTCGTAAGTATTATATCTCTTGAATTGTTTCCAAATCTTATGATTAATTAATACCCCATTAATGTCTGTCTTCCACTCAGGTATACCTCTCTAAGCGATGTCGTCGACCAAATGTTTCCTCCCATTCATTGCGATCAAAGTGATAGAGATTTGAGGTCTGAATTCAATAATTTTGAGTATTGGAGAGAATCCATACCAGATATCGAAGAAACCGATGATCTGTTGACTAGTCTTCAGAATCAGAAGACAATTAACAATAAATTAGTCAACAATAAGAACGACTCTTTGCGCAAAAAAATTAAATAAACTATTTATTAGATTTTCATTTTATTTTTTAATTCGAATTATAAATAATTAAAACATTATTTCAGTGAATGTTTATAATTAGAAACACTTTTTTTTTGTTTTATAATTTAATTTCTAATTATTTGTTGAATAAAATTTGTTTAGAATTTTTGTGATTCGCTTTTTATTCCCTAACATCTCATCTCATGGAAGGGAAGAGTTGTTTGAAATTATATTAGAGTCTTATCTATAATTGCATTCAAACTTTTTGTTCCGTATTAAAGATTAGTAGGAGTTTTAATCAGATATTTAGGTGAAGCCTCAGTGGCCTATTTGGCTAAGGCGCCAGCACTCGCTAGCTTAAAGAGGGCCGATGTTCGAGTCTGGGGGCAGACAGTAAATGGTGTATTGATTATAGATATTTAGTTTTTTTGTTTCCAAAAAAAGTAACTAGTTAATCTAAAAGTATTTTCCAGTATCTTCAGTTTACCAAACTCAATATACTATCTTTGACTGCCCTCGGAATCGAACTCAGGATCTCTTTAAGCTAGCTTCTTTGTGCTAGCGCACAAAGTGCGCTAGCGAGTGCTGACGCCTTAGCCAAATAGGCCATCGAGGAGGCTTCACCTAAACCCTTGATTAAAACTCCTACTGATCTTTAATTTGAAACAACAATAGGCAAAATTGGCAACACTTACCAATTGTTGTTGAATATGATGTGCATTGGACTGCCCTCTAACTTATAATTAGATTTCAATTAATCTTTGGTTTGAATTTTCCTGTATTTGTATTCTTTCAATAAACATATTTATTTACTTCAACATAGGGTTTAAAAAAGTCATTAGTTTTGTCACGCATTTTGTGAGTCACATATTCCCTAAAATATAGAAACTTGTGTTAAGAAAACACTATGTTTTACACCAATCAAAAACAACGTAACGCTTGTTTGTGAGGATTGAAGTGAACATCAAAACTATGAATACAATTAAAATTAATTGCTCTTGAGCGCCAACTACAATCATGGTGGTTACCATGGTGTTCTAAATCATCCGATGACTTATTTGGCTAAAGCGTAAAACACAACTCAAAACAATAGTTTATTTCATTTAATTCTTAATCAAAAGAAATGAGTTCTTCAGACAATCCTTTTTGTTGTTTATCTTCGGTTTCTTATTTGGCTTTTCCTTTGATTTTTCGGAAGAATCGTTGATCTCTTCGGCGATAAATTTAGATGATTTCAGATTTCAGTCTTTGGGTCGGGTGTGAGACCGGGATTGGGAGCCAACTGTCTTCGTAACTGATTGTCGAATAAGGCGTGAAATGAAAGTCCTCTTTGAGGTAACCATCGATTAATAACAAACCGATTATTTGTTCGCAAATATTGCGGTCAATATCTGGTGCGACGACGTTATCGAGTCTTAGTTTTTTGTTTCCTCTACCAAACCAGACGTCTATTAATTTCAATGCAGTCATCCGTTGACTGCTTTTGGAGGTGTTGTCCAGAATTGCGATCAAATCATTCAAATATTTGTTGACTTTATTTCAGTTAAGTGTTGGCTTTGAAGACAATTGTCAGACATTTGGTCGCAATTTTTATTCCGTTTGTTCTGAAATTTGAACACAAATTAGAATTTTGTTCGAAATGTTTGGTCAGAAAACTATTGAATACCTTTCCGACAGACCCTTTCATTGAGACAATAGGCAAGTCATGGGAACATTGGGAACAACAGTGGACTTAATCGATGACGATATGATTGAGTCATTTATTTCGATAGCGATTTTCAATTTGTGTCATAAATCTCTTGGATTTCGCCATCTTTTCGGGCGTTACGTAAACTAACTTAAGATCAGTGTTTGGATCTACCATTGAATTCAAAATGCGATTCTGTTCTTCACGAAAGGTCTGTGAACTCTCAATAGCTGTCCGAATCTTAAGTACTTTGAGGCCAGACATCTGCTCTTCCATTAGCGATATCAACGGCGAGACCACAACTATTATGCCTTTGTTTATGAGCGCCGCTAATTGAAAACAAAGAGAATTTTCCGCCGCCGGTCGGCATCACTAGAATAGTCACCGCCAGAAAAAGTGGCGTTTATTGCCAGCGATTGATACGAACGGAAGGCCTTCAATAAGGTCTGAGTCTTTTGGGACCAATCAAACGAATTGCCGTCAAATAAGTTGTTGTCATTTGTTTGACTCATTTACTCAAGTCTTGCGTCAAATGACTCCATTTTTGTCTCAAATTGTCGCTCAAAGTGACCTCAAAATCATTATCTGTTCTTTGATTTGTTGTAACTCTTAAGAGTTGTTTGGATTCTCGTAACTCACGATTCAGTTCAGTGTTTGACCACATCTTGGATTCAAAATATAAACCATTGAAACGATTCGGTGATTGAGAAGTGCTTTATATCGGACTTAATTTGGACTCAATTTGGACTCAATTTGGACTCAATTTGGACTCAATTTGGACTCAATTTGGACTCAATTTGGACTCAATTTGGCAAACATTCACTCTTTGTTTACATTTGAAACACCGCTTTCGAAGCCATTCATATACGACGTAACCGAATGACAATATTCTATAAAACAATTATAACATTTGACTTCAATTTCCGAATAGTTATCTGCAATGAATTGAATGAGTTTTTCCTTGAGATGATTGGCGTTATATTTGACCGCAAATAACAGCAAATCAATGGCCGATTCAATAGTGAAGTTCTGACCAAAGATTTCTTTGCAAACAAACTTCAGATCATTGAGTCCATAGAATTCACTGCAAACCAGCAATTCTTGAAAAAATTCGTCGAGTTTTAGAGCACTTCCAGTGTATATGTAAGACAAGAGCTGTTCGAAGACTTCGACTTCAATGTCGTTGATCTCTACCAATGAGCGGATAGAAAGCCTAACTCGGATTCTGACTGTTTGTTTCGAAGAAATTATTCACACCGAAGGGTACTGTAGTAAATGTTTTGAAACAAGGTTTCTCCAAACCTTGTTTCAACTTCATTAATCAAAGGTGTGGCGTATATGGATTCTTCGTTTTTAAAACCATACCATAACCCACCCCCCTTTGATCGCAATTAAAGTGGTTTTATAATAAACGAATTTTTCAACAATGGTTTTTTAAATATTCCTTTCATGAGTAATGAAAAGAATGAAATTTCATGAAATGGTTTAAAAAAAACGAAATTTTTTACAAATTTTAAGATAAAATGAATGTTCTAAAGTATGGTTTCTCAAATGCCTTACATGTTGTAAAAGGAATCAAGTTCAACTTTGAAATATTAATTGTTGCTCTACTGACTTATTTATAAACTCTAAAGTAAACGTAATGGATTGGTTTCTCCTAACCTTGTTTTAACTTCATTAATCAAAGGTGTGGCGTATATGGATTCTTCGTTTTTAAAACCATACCATTACCCCCCCCCCCCCCCTTTGATCGCAATTAAAGTGGTTTTATAATAAACGAGTTTTTCAACAATGGTTTTTTAAATATTCCTTTCATGAGTAATGAAAAGAATGAAATTTCATGAAATGGTTTAAAAAAACGAAATTTTTTACAAATTTTAAGATAAAATGAATGTTCTAAAGTAGCTAAAGGCACGAAAAAAAAATCTCTATGAGACAGGGGACCTCAGGGGACCTGACAAGCAAAATAGATATTGCAGTGTGGATAAATGAAAAATGTGCCCGGGTGTGATTCGGTTATTGATAACCGGAGAAATAAAATTCTTAAAATCAATATTGTTAAGATAATTTTCAATAAATATTATTAAAATTTGTTAGCACTACCCAAGATACGCGAACTTGGACGCCGATCTTATAGTAGACAGGTCAAGGTTTCTTCCCGCTAAAATTGAAATGTGGTTTTGTGTAGAATATTGATTTGAGTGGAGGTAAGAAATTTAAAAAAAATTATCTCCAATATTTTTCGAGATAATCGATTTTGAACTTTATATCTAAAAATCTTTTTTTCACGTGATTCATGAATATGATACATGAAATCTATGTAGAATTTTACGCTGAGTTCAAATATCAAAAACATTTCGAATCTAATTGATACTTATCGCTATATTCGACTTTGAAATTGAATTCAAAACAAATTTAATCAAAACGGACTTTTCACTCTCCACTCTAATTTCCTTCACAAACAATTACCATTAGTTACCATTAATCTTGAAAATTCAATTAAATTGTGTCGAAAATTGATTTTAATTATTGATTCTTATTATTATTATTATCTGCCTCATTCCTCACAATATGCTCTACTCATTTTTTTCGTGCCTTTAGCTATTCTAAAGTATGGTTTCTCAAATGCCTTACATGTTGTAAAAGGAATCAAGTTCAACTTTGAAATATTAATTGTTGCTCTACTGACTTATTTATAAACTCTAAAGTAAACGTAATGGATTGGTTTCTCCTAACCTTGTTTTAACTTCATTAATCAAAGGTGTGGAGTATATGGATTCTTCGTTTTTAAAACCATACCATACCCCCTCTTTATTTCTTCGATTTCATTGATTATATCCTTTGCCTTATTCTGTATATCAATGGCAGCAAATATGGTGAGTCTCAAGTTCTCCCTTTCCTTTTCATATGCCATGCGTTCCTCCATTTGATTGATTTGTGTCTTGAGTTCTGCGGCCTGTATTTGCCAACCGCTCCGTTCAGTTCCGAATTG
>JAQFXL010001738.1:0-10684 GCA_034693445.1 Edwardzetes edwardsi
TCGTTGTACGTTCTGATGCTGGCATAGGACTGCCCATCGATATTAACTTCAATTTGCGTTCACTTTCTGAGCTTTCATTCAATGATTTGTCGATAGGAACGGACGGATTCTTAGAACTGATATCATTTGAAACCTTGGATTCACTAATATTTGTGTCATTGGATTTGATTGGAGCCACAAAACTGTCTTTAAGTGATGTTTCGTCTGAATTGCGAACAAAAATCAGATTTAAATTTAAAACAAATATTTTAGTGGAAATCGGTGTCAAAGACTGACTCGAGTTATGATTCGGTGACTTTTGGGGACGTTTTGGTGTGGATGTCGATGCAGAAGAGGTTGATGGATGTGATGGATAAGATGGCGATCCAGTGTTGGCTGAGATATCGAGTTTGGTTCGCTTGTAAGGCACCGGCTCTGAAACTTTCATAGTTTTGAGCGCTTCATTCAACTGCTGTGTCGGCAACATTGGGGGCATTCCTAACACATACCAATCCTTCAAAATTTAGATTAAGATTTAGATTTAAGATAAAATTAAATTTGATTTGAAGATCAATACATCTCTGATTCCTTCGGGAACTGGAGTATTGAATCCGGGATATTCTATGAGGGATTCCTTATTGTACTGTTGAACCTGTGCTTCCGAACTCTCATTGAGTTCTCCATCTTCTGTACTGCCGTCGAAGATAGCGAGAGTACTGACCTTTGCGTGTTGGAGCCAACCGGGAGGGTATCCCAAGACTCGCATCCGATATATCCAAATCGGAAGTTTGTCCGAATGGATATTCAACGCTCGCCTCAACTCTTCGCTTAATTTCGGTGACAATTCAAACAAATTTGAAAATTAAATCAGAATTTAGTTATAAATAATTTCTAAATCTTTTAAATCAATTGATTTGAACTCAATTTCTAATTCTAATCTGAGTTCAGATCAATTGATTTAGTAATCGAAGTCTGACCACTCGATAGCACTGTTCGACCGACGATTGACTCAAATGATGTCAAATTGTCGAATAATAGTGATATTGACAGTCATTGACCCGAACCTGAAAGCCCGCCAAAAAACAGCTGTCGGTTATTGAATACCTGATGACTCCCGGCTTCGGTTTCGATGTGTTATCAAAATATCGTCTGAAAGACAAAGTTTATTAACGCATTCAATGGTTAAATCCAATACCCGTTGACTTACTTCGACATAATATTATTATTATCTCTGATTTTCGGTAAAACTATTGCATAACTTTTCAGTTATTTTTGTTTTGGATTTGATATTTGAGATAAACTTGAGATACAGCCAAACCTCGATAAAACTAATCAAGTTCAGTTTATTTACTATATCTTGAAGAAAGTATCAAACCTTCAAAATGAATTAAAATTTGATTCAGTTTTGGTTTTTGTTTTTGCAAGTTTAGTTAAACTTAATTAGTAAATAAATTTAATAAAACAGCTTTAGTTATCAAAACTAGACTCGACTGTAAATAGTAGGCACCGATTGAAAAATATATTACTATGGAGAGTATAATATGTATTGATATTTTGTAGAAAAATTAGGTTTAAAAACTGGAATTTTGTCCACAAAAGCTGAGATTTAACCATTTTATTTGGACACAACTCGTGTCAAATACCGACACTCAATAAGTTTCAAATTCATTATTTTTCAGACAATTTACTGAATAAATTCAACCCATTGTTGGTATTTAGAGTCGACTAACGATTGATAGAAATGTAAGTAAATTAAATGTCTTGAAATGAGACACGAAATCCAAGCGATTGGACGACAAACGCAATGAACACGTGTTTAGTATTTTTCACTTTAAATGAATGAAAGACTTAAATGTTTATAGTTTTGGTCAAATAATCTCCAAAAATGAGCGGAAAGTTCTTCAAACACTTATCAGACTCTGAGAGTGAATCGGAGGAGTCGGAAGAGGATCAGACACTCTTGAAGCCGACGGCGGCCACAGCGTAAGACAATCTATTGAATTAATCAAATTTATTGAGAATTTACGGATTTGTCTGTTTTAGTGCCTATTCTTTCAGTGATGACGAAGAAGAGGCCAAACGAGTGGTCAGAACCGCTCGAGAAAAGCGATACGAAGAGTTGCATACAATTATTAAACAAATTCGAAACCATAAGAAAATCAAAGATATATCTAAAATGTTGACCGGATTTGAAAATCTGAGCAAAGCTTTCCTCAAAGCAAAGAATGTGATCGACAAAGAAGAGTCGGGCGTCACTCCCAAGTTCTATATTAGATGCTTGGTTGAATTAGAAGACTTTGTCAATGAGGTCTGGGAGGACAGAGAGGGCCGAAAGAATATGTCCAAAAATAATTCCAAGTCTTTGGCGACTTTGAGGCAAAAACTGAGGAAATATAATAAAGATTTCGAATCTGATATCAACTCTTTTCGGGAAAATCCCGACGAATTCGAGGAAGAAAAGGAAGACGCGTCTGAAGATGAAGATGAGAGCTCTGACAGTGATGTCGGCTTTGTTTCCCGACAGCGACAGACTTCTAAGACCGAAGACGACGATTTGGTCGAAGGAAAGAAAGATTCAGATCTGAAGTCAAAGTTCTTGAAGCGAGGGTCAGATGACGACGAATCTGACGATGAAAGTGATTGGCCGGAGAGTAGTTCAGAGAGTTCTTCTTCGAGTGACGATGAAAAATATGGCGACAATTTGGCCGCAAAGTTCTTGAAGAAGGAAAAGGATGAGGGAAAGGAGTCTAAGAAGAGGGAGAAGAAAGTCAAAGAACCCAAAGCCGGCAAAAGAAGAGATGATGACGATAGGGATGAGGGCGAGTGGAATGAAGTGAAGGGAGGCGTCGCCACTATGGAAAAGCCTAAAATGTTCGCCAAAGACGCTGAGATCAATCATCAGGTGATGGCTAAGAAATTGGTTGAAGTGTTGGCGATGAGAGGCAAGAAAAGAATCGACAGAAGCGATCAAATCGAGATGTTGACAGAACTCAACTCCATTAGCGAACAGCACAATTTAGGACCGGCTCTGACCGTCAAAATTCTGTTCGGAATCATATCTTCGATCTATGACTACAACCCGAACATCAATTCCTGTATGAAGTACGAGATGTGGGAGAAGTGTTTGGATACCGCCGAACAGGTTATCGACATTATGATCAAAAATCCCGATATATCTGTCGGAGAAAATATTGCTGAAGAATCGGAGATGTTTGCGGCGGCGCCCTATCGAGTTCACGGGTGTGTCCTCACTCTAATTGAACGAATGGACGAAGAGTTCACTAAAATGCTCCAGGGATGTGACGCTCACTCACCTGAATATATCGAAAGACTTAGGGATGAGACCCGAGTCTGTGCTATCATTGAAAGATTGCAGGAATATTTGGAACTCAACGGAAGGGGAACCGCCAGTGAATTGTGTCGGATATATATCTTACGTATCGATCATCTCTACTATAAGTTTGATCCAAATGTCTTCAAAAAGAAGGAACGCCTTAAAAAGGAGGCTCAACAACCAAATGGCGAAAATGGAGAGTTCACTAAAGTAGAGATCGTCATTGAAGACGCGTCCGGACAGCCGCTCAACAAACAGGAAGAGCTTCCATTAGTGACATCGATGGACATTATGGATCAGTTGTGCAAATATATCTACTCCCGAGATGTGACGGACCGAATCCGAACGCAGGCCATTCTCTGTCATATCTATCACCACGCCCTGCATGACAATTGGTTTGAGGCCAGGGATCTGATGCTGATGTCATATTTGCAGCACAACATTCATAAGTCGGACATTCCGTTGCAAGTCATGTATAACAGAGCACTCGTCCAGTTAGGCCTCTGTGCTTTCAGACACGGAACTATCAAAGACGCGCACACAGCTCTCCTCGACATTCAAATTCAGGGCAGGGCTAAAGAATTATTGGCACAGGGTAAGGGTTGACACTTTGATCTATTGTTCGTTTGATTTCAATCAATGGTATGTTTTAGGACTCCTTCCGCGACAGAACGAGAGAACACCAGAGCAGGAAAAACAGGAAAAGCGGCGACAAATCCCTTTCCATAAACACATTAATTTAGAACTTCTTGAGTGCGTATATTTGGTGTCAGCCATGCTTTTAGAGATACCGGACGTCGCCTCAAATGAATTCTCAATTCGTAAGAAAATGATTAGTCGTTCCTTTTATAATCAATTGCGAAAGAATGAGGAACAGCCGTTAGTTGGTCTGCCAGAGTCTATGCGCGAACACGTTGTGGCCGCTTCTAAAGTGATGCGAGTCGGCAATTGGCGCCAATGCCAGGAGTATATTATCAACGATAAGATGGACTCAAAAGTATGGAATCTGTTCTATCAGTCGGACAAAGTTCGGGATATGTTGAGACAAAAGATACGCGAAGAGAGTCTGAGAGCATATCTCTTCACTTACAGCAATGTTTATGATTCCATTTCCATCAAACTCTTGGCCGAAATGTTTGATTTGGAGACACCCACTGTTCACAGCATTATCTCCAAAATGATTATCAATGAAGAACTGATGGCTTCTTTGGATGAGCCGACACAGACCGCAGTAATGCACAGAACAGAGCCCTCACGTATTCAGGGACTGTCACTCCAATTGGCCGACAAAATCAATACATTAGTCGAACAGAACGAACGGTTGTGGGAAATGAAACAAATGACAATCGGACAGTACAACGCCAGCACAGGCAGGTTCACCAATGATAGACAATATGGTTACCAACAGAGAGGCGACAAAGGAGGCTATCAGGACAGGAATCAGTACAGAAGGGGCTCAAACAGACAGGACAGGAGAGGCGATCACAATCGTAGAGACAATCGCAACGATGATCGCAATTAAAATATATTTCAATTTTTAGTGTCTTTTACTTTGGATTTGACTCTAATTTATATAAATCTGAGGTTTTCTTGTCTTCGAATCAATCAATAAATGAAATTCTTTTCAAATATGTTTTCAACGATTTATTTCTTCGAAATACAGTATTTAAAAGATTTTAAATTAGAAATCAATCAGAACTTCAATTTGTGTGGAAACGTGCGGTTCCTTAACTGGAAATAAGAGCCCAAATACGCCAAAAGAAGTTTCTTCTCCTTGTTTTTACGGATGACATCAATGAGCTGTTTGTCGACATTGATCTGATCCTTCTTTCGTTGTTCGTCCGGTTTATAGGACTCGGCTTTAGTGTCGAAAATGTCTCCGCCGTCGCCTTTTTTCCCTTTTGGTGATCGGTCTTTCTTTACCTTAAAGTACTTGTCGTCGATATTTTCGGGAATTTTGACGCCCGATATGTCGAGTCGAGTGCTGGTAGTGATCACAAACTGCTGATGCATTCGTCTCAGTGGACACGCGTTTATTTTGAACGGACCCGTCACCAGAAGCAGACCACTGGCCAGTTGTTTGAGGAATACAACTCTCTTTCCGCGATGACGTCCGGCCAGAATGATGAGGACAGAGCCGGGAACTATACCTGAGTTATAATTCAAACATTAGTTCATTGAAAGCGCCGAACATTACTTCAATTCAGACCTGCTTTGAGGGTTCGTTTGTGTTGTCTGAAAGTCTTGTGTCCGGTTCTCTTCTTCTTCGGCTGGTCTTCAGTTGGGTACCATTTGCGGCCCTTTTTCACCAGAACCTTACGTTTAGATCCATTCTTTTCGCCGCCGATCTTCTTGATCACAAACTTAGGTTTCTTCTTCAGGAGTGTTTCGGGAGCGACGCCCTTCTTCTTCGCTGTTCTCCTGATTTTTGCCCAAAGAGGACGAGTCGAGCGATGAGTTACCAATTTCTTCACATTTTTGGGTAAAACCACTTTCGGCTTCTTCGCGGCCGACTTAGCGGTAGTCTGTTTTGGCGCAGTCTTAGCCTTCGGCTTCTCTTTAGTGCCGGCCTTTGGAAAGAGAAAAATTAAATTAAATTAAATGTAATTTAACTCAAATTAAAATTAATGTTTGGATAAAATTCATACCATTTTTCACGTTTAAAGGAAAAGGAAGTCAATGGAAAAGATGTGAAACAAACAGATGAATGGCTTAACGTTAGTGCCATCTATTGGTTCACTCATTCATTGTTTGCCTCAAACATAAGAATCAAAGTTTTCTAAACAAATCTTTTGATTATTTGAATAAAATTATGATTAAAATCAAAGCTTTGAATGAATCTGAAGATTCATCCGATGAAGATATCACTGAATCACATTTAATTACAAGAGAGGCAGAAGAAGACTGCCTGAAGAGTGTTTATGAAGAAGCGATTCGGACTCTGTCTGCCGGCGATGAAGAAGTGGCCAAACAATTGCTGCTTAAACTAAATGATAGCCTCAACCAGAAGTCAGTCAAACAGAAGTGTAGTTCCGAAGCATTTTATCAGCGCTTGAAGTACTCGACTCTTAAGAATTTGGGAATTATTACAAATGATTTGAATTATTATTTGGATGCCCTCGAGTTGGACGCCTCCGATGTCTCCCTTTGGCTAAAGACTGGCCGACGGGCAGCACTTCTTCTCAACTTTCAATTAGCCAGAGATTGCTATGAAAGCGCTTACTCTTTGTCGTCACAGAACTGGATAGTCATCGACAGACTTATTGAAACCACTTTTGTTTTACATGATTTACACCATTGTTTCCGATACTGTCGTTCGGCTATCGATAGAGACCCGACTTATATCAAAGGCGTTATTGTATTCAATGAATGTCTTCGTTTGCACCCAATTTTGGCCAAAACTTTGGACGAAAAATACAAACAATTTATCAATAAATATGACGCCGAAGACTACGAGTCTATTATTGGAAACTTAAGACAATTGAAAGATAAAAGACGACAACATTTTGACGACGACCTCATTAGACAAGAATCAAAACGACCGAAACTGACCCTTATTTTGGATAAGAACTCAAATACTCTGACATTGGTTTCAATTGGCCTCAAATTGAAATCACTTTTTGAAAGAATAAAAAAGAATAATTGGTTTCCTTCGACACCGATTGACATCAGCTTTGATTCGGGATTCAGTTCTCAAACCGATAGCGGCGGTAATGAAAGTGGAAGTGCAAACACCAGCGCTGATGAGAGCCAATCCAATGCCATTGAAGTCAAGGATAAGGAAAGCACTACAAAGGATAAGGAGAGTGCGCCCACCACTGAAAGTGAAACAGAATCCGTTCCTAAACCTAAACTCAAGCGATCGACTAGTTTGAGGAACAGTACTTCTAATACATTTCCCACAGAATTTGTTGATAAAAGACGTTCGAGTCGTGTGAAGAATATTCTGAATAAAAGTCGAGACATCGATGAACGCAATGTTTCCGAAAGTATTCTCGAATTACTGCCCGAATCTCTTAAAACAGCTAAAGTTGAAGAGAGACCCATCACTCCAGAGATGATCGAACAGAGTGTCTACAAATGTATTAATTTATGCGAAAAGAGTGAATCCGATTATATAAATGGCTTTTTAGAGCGAATCAAATCAATTAAATCTCAGTTCAAGTCCTTAATGATCGACGATTTGATTGAATCCTATTTACTAGAAGTGAGTTCAACAAAGAATCTGATCATTCCTTCAGTTTTCAATGAACTTTACGTCATTTATCGTAAGTCGAATGACTTGCCCTGTGGTCCACTCACTGTCATCGGTCGGGACATACAGTTGGAACAGATATGGTTGTGTTTGACCGCAAATGAATTGAAATTTAATCGAAACGAAGCACTGTTTTTGACTCAAATGTTGTTTCCGTTGGAAATTATTTTAACCAAAGATTTATTCAATGAATTTATGGTCAGACTGTCAATGATTAGGGGAACCAAAGAGAATGATAACGACTTCTTGAATCAAGCGCTGGATATTCTGTCCAAAAATGAGATCGAAGTGATGGCCTCCAATAGAGTAGTCATTAAATATTCTGCCATCAAATCAATACTTGAGTCTCAATCGCGAGAGAATATGTCTGCGATGATGGCTGACCACCATTTTGAGGAACTGATCAAAATTTTGATGTCTAAACCTGAATCAGAACTGACTTCAGAGGAAATCAATTTGTTAAACGACGCTATAGTTAGCTCTGGAATGTGGCAAAAAGGCATTGATATTCTGTGCTTAAGGAATGAACTGAACAATGAATGTTTGGGAACAATCAGACAGTGTTTGGAAACAGGAAAAAGAGCCCGACTTAAGCACCCATTGGCCGTCAAATTAGTGAAATTGGCCGCTGAAGGCTGGTCTGTCCTCCCGTGGATTTGTCTTTATTGGGGTCTTATAGCAGAAGGTGTTGTGGCCACTGATGCCAAGAGTCCGATTATCAACTTCTTGAAGTTAGGACATCACTATTTGGGAAAGAGAGGCACCTGCACCTCTCATAGTGGAGAATTCCTTCTACTGGCTCTCCACCACTTTCTTGAGTTCGATGTCGAGGATGAGATTATCCGTTGCTTTACATGTCTTTGGAATTTCCCGCAGCGAAGAATACCAACTAATCCGTTGGCATCGAACCTAAACTTTCACAAATCGCCTCACGTTTTGCTTAAATGGGAAAACTGTGAACAACTGTACCATTACTTCACACCCGAAGAGCTGCCAGAATATGATAGTCTGGTTCGACAAACGGGTATTACTCAGGATATCGAAGGACTGCTAATGAGAATAGTAGAGTTGATTCCTCTAAATTTGAAGCCAAATGATAAGACGGATCCCATCACTAATTATATAGGAAAAGGAGAGAATATTCCCGAAGATATTGACAGCGAATCCAATCACATAACCGAAACGATTTACTACTTATTAGCCGATTATTACTTCAAAAATCGAGAGTTTCGGTGAGTTTTTCACATAATTTGGATTTTTTCAATAAATTTAATGTCAATCACAGAAAAGCGCGTCAATACTATATCCTTGATTTGAGCCTAAATCCCAATCGGTTCGATTCCTGGGCTGCTTCTGCACTGACCCGAACCTTTGAGGTCGACCAACAATTGCTTTCCGTAAGACTTCATAGATTTTAAATGAATTTTTCAGTAATTTGAGTCAATTTTTGCAATTAAAGGGTGAAAATATTGAGCAAAGCTTTTACGATATGACGATTGCGAGTCAGCGCTGTTTTCAAAGAGCTCTTCGATTGGAACCGACGAACACCAAACTGTGGATAGAATTCGGACACTTTGTCTATAATATATCGAGCAGTGCCTCCCGTTTCAGAAAGACATCACTCTTTAAATCTCAAATGGAGTTCAGAATCGAAAGCGAAGATATGATTAAAATCGCCAGAAATTGCTTCGAAAACGCTTTGAGTACGGATTCGGGCGAAGAGTTATGGCTTCCATACTATATGTTGGGCAAAGTCATGGAAAAGAGCTGTTCTATATCTGGCTCTTCTGCCCTAATCTCAGCGTTGAAATACTATGAATGGGCGGAGTTATGCCTCTATGTTGACGGCACTTCATATCCTAAGAAGATTCAGTACTATAATCCGCCATATCTTGCAGTGGAAGCCCTGGAAATCCATTACAGAATCCACGCATCAGTTCTCAAATATTTGACTTATAATCAGAAGTTTTCGTCTCGAGTTCTAAAACGATTGAAAATGCATTTAACCCGTGCGTTGAGATCACCCTTCTCTAAACAGACCAGTCCCTCGTCGGCAACATCTGCTGCACCCGTAGATCACGACTACGCTACTGCTGGTGCTATGTATTGTGCATCGAAGTCACTCTCTTGTGATTCAGTTTCGGAACTGATGACTGATTTATTGGATTCCGTGGTTCTGAGAGACCAAAAAGTGGACACAAACGCAATGAAAAAGGAATTACTTGTGATGTGTTTGAATGCAATGCGAAGATGTGTTGACAGATATCCGGCTCACTATAAGTCGATGTATCGTTTGTCTAATTATTATCACTTCATTAACGATAACTTCACAGCAAAACAATTACTCTTAGGATCTGTGGGCCAGAAGTCAGTAAATATTCCGCTCAGCACTGATTCAGACAATAACTGTGAACCGGAGTTAAATGAAAAACTGATTCCCAGTTTGTTTGCCGAACGAAAGGCCAATAACTTATTTAACGGCATTTGGCGCATACCTATTGATGACATCGACAGACCGGGCAGTTTCAGCGCTCATATGTTCCGCTCGACATTCCTTCTGATAAGAGTCTGCACTTTCACTAATGATTACCACAATTTGTGTACAATTGCTATACAATTGAGTCGTACTCCAGAAGCGGGTAAAAAGTTCTTAAGAGACTCTGACCGACAGATTTTGGCCAAACTTGCGTTCGACAGTTGCAGTCTTCTTCTCAAGTCTCGATTGGCGACAATGGCGACCATCAATACCCGTGACTGGACTGTAGTCGATGTCCAGAAGATAGCCGATCGGCTCATCAAAGCTGGAGTTTTTGTCAACGAAACAAATGAAATGATTCGGGAGTTGTTTGCAATCACTCGACGATAGTTTCCATTATTTAACTACTTTTGTAAATATCTGTTATTTATTTCAATATTACTGTTTTACGCGACATAATAGGCCCTGGTCCAATAAGTCATCAAGGGCTTTTATATACTCCTGATAGCCGATGACATACAAATAAATTCAGTAATAAATTTACGAATAGTTTTCAAAAATAAAGAAAATTATTATTTTATTCCATTTTGAGAGAAACGAAATTCCGTTCAGTCTTTGCGACCAATGTCTGGCCCGTTGT
>JAQFXL010001739.1:0-10683 GCA_034693445.1 Edwardzetes edwardsi
TTTGATTCGTCTTTTAAATCGTCTTTTGGTTTGTCCTTCGGTTCAGTATTTCGTTTATAGCCTTTCCTATTGTTCTTCAAAAAGCGTTTAAATTTAAAAGAAGAAGAAGAAGAAGAAGAATATCAGAAAACAACTTCTTAAACAACAAAAGAAATTCTTTGCAAACAATTGTTAAGCCAATGATAATATCTATAGCCGGTGCCAAAAATATTATGCCCTCCACTCCAATCGTATGCTTTCCTTCTTTTTTATTTTTATTATTCACTTCTTTGTTTGAAAAACAGTTGACTTTAGAATCAATTGTTTTGTACCACAGATGCAGACCTTTCCTAAAGATAAGAGAACTCATGTTTTTTTCAAAGCAAAACATTTGTTAGGAAGTGCTCAAAGTTTTCACTCTGTTTTCCACTCAATTTAATACCAAAAAGACATCTCTTTTTAAGTAAGTTTTATATCATTTTTGTATTATTTTTGTATTATTTGTGAAAAGATTTGAATTATAAACGATTTGTGATTTAAGGATAAGATTTTGTGAAATATATGTCACTATTCTCGAGATTTTTGTTTTCAAACTTAAGATTTGATTTATAAGATATTCGTTTTGATATCAGATTTCAAATGAATGATAACTTTCATTAAAGAAAAGCCATAAATAAATTGCATTTTATAATTGAGGCGAACTTTTTGCCGAAAAAACTTTAGATACCAATAATCAGTCAACTTGTCAGAGAAGATGGTAATTATATTCTTGGAGAAAAAGTTCTAATTTAATCCAATTAATTCTCAAAAGACTTCTTCTTTTTCCCAAAAAAACCTTTTAATAACTCTTCGAATAATTTATTTCTTATATAAACAGAAAATTATTTTCAAAAAAAAATATTCATTTTATTAGACATAAAGTCAGTTATTATTAAATCAGTGAAAAAATGTTAAAATATTTCTTCACTTATGAGTCGAAAGACATTTAATATTTAAGTTTTCTTTCTGTCAATCATTTAATTCTCTGATATTTGAGTACTTATTATAAAGAATGCAATTCTTGTCTATTAATAACTGAAACAATATTTGCACGAATGCTCTGACAATAGATTCTTTGCTCAAAATTTCTTATCAATCGTTACAAAGAAATTCTCTTTTTTTGATTAGAAATCTCTTTAATTTTGATAATTCTTTTGTCTGAAAAAAAAGTTCAAACATTTGCCGAAATTGTCTGAAAAGTTGTCAACAAATCTCTCTTTTTCGCAGATATTTCCAGAATTTATTGTAAGTATTGTTTCAAATGTTTTGCAAATAATTTTAGAAATAAAAGATAAGAATTTGTTTGTCTTTCAAAAGATGTAATAAAAGAGGAGATAAAGACATAAAATCAATGAATTAATGGTTTAATAGAAGAGAAAATGAGTGAAAATCCAAACAAAAATCAATTGTTATTATTGTCTAAAATGAGTGAAGACTTCGAAGAGATATTCAAACGAAAAGACGATTTTCAATCATTTGACGATTTTATGGAAAGACTGATCAGAAGTAATGACTTTCAGTTAGAAAAGAGGTTTGAATTCAAACAACAATTAAATTGAATTAAAGTTGAGTTCAGTTTAACAGAGATTTTATTGGAATTAAATTCGTTGAGAAGTAAACAATATTTTCAACAAACTATCGAAGAATTTGACCACAAATTGAAGCAAACTATCGATAAATTAATTGAAATTAAAGTGATTTTAAAACAAATCAGATTAAAAGCCAATAAATCGCAAGAAATTTCCGAAAAGGTATTTATGACTGAAAAATAAGACAAATATTTAATGACTTCTTGAAAAACAAATGACTTTTCGTATAATAAAAGTATTTATTGAATAAAAAAAATTTCACAAAAAAAAGTTATAAAAAAAGACATTTTCTGAGCGAATAATTAATACAATTAAGGAAAGGTAGTTCTGGTGCTCGAAATTCCTCACACTTTTAATTAAGTAATTTCTATTTGTCGTCACATTTCTAATCAATTCCCAAAATTCTGGTTCTTATCTCTACTTTTGACAAAATTTTTTCCCATTTATTCGCAAATGATTTATAAAAAGCGAACCGAAAAAAAAGACAGAATTTTTGTGACAAAAAAGTAATAATAAATTTATTCTTGATAAAAATGCTTTTATGCCAGTTGTCAGACACGCGATTTGTTTCTATAATTATTACTATTTTAAGTAATTTTATTTTTATAACCATTTCTTCGATTATTAAAGTATTTGTCGGCAAAAAAAGTTATCAAAATTTCTTTAATTGAGATATGATTTTAAGAGAAAACTTTGATTTTCATAATCAATGGACTAATGGTTATAATTATTATTATTTTGATTTAAAAGTTAATGAAAACTAATGACGAAATGGTCGACGAATTGCCACTTAATTTATCGAAACCAAAAGAAGTGGAAAAAGAAGTTGAAAATCAAATTCAATTAGATTTCAATGAAATCAAATCAAATGACAAGAATTTCTGGTCAAATAAATCGCAAGAAAATCATTTAAAAACTTTTAATCTGACATCAAATCAATGGAGAGAACAAACGAAACCAAAAGAGGACAGCAATTGGCGTAAAGAAGAAGAACTTCATGACAGACGACATGTCTTTGATTCAAATCATTTCAAAAATTGTTATCAAAAAAGTAAAATTAATTTGAATTTTCGTTTTTTATGTTTTCAAGAATTTTATCTATAATTCAAATTTAATATAAGTTTTAGTTTTCCTCTAAAAGAGTACTTATATTCTGATAATTATTATTAATTTTAATGAATCATAAAAATAATTTTTTCTCTTCCACTGAAGGCATGCAAATGATGTCCAATAATAATATTGAAGAAGAAAAAAGTCATTTAAATCCTCGAAAGACTCACATAAAGAGACCGATGAATGCATTTATGATTTGGTCGAAAGAAGAGCGAAGAAAAATACTTAAAGAGTCTCCAGATTTGCATAATTCTAATATTTCAAAACTATTAGGTTTTTAACATTCAATTCAATGACTTTTCTCTAATGATATCAATATCTTGAATGTCTTCAGGAATCACTTGGAAGTCAATGTCGAACAGCGAGAAACAGCCTTATTATCAAGAGCAAAGTCGACTGTCCAAAGTTCATATGGAAGAGCATCCACACTATAGATATCGGCCGCGACCTAAGAGGACGTGTATTATAGACGGCAAAAGACTCAGAATATCTGAATATAAACTTTTGATGAAAGTTAACAAATAGTTAACAAAAGATAGCAATCGATTGGAAGAGATATCAAAACAGACGAAAACTCATTCAGAATTCAAGTCAACAACAAATTCTCGACTTATTTCCAGACATATATTGTTCGGCAAAAAATCGTTTGAATTAAATATAATTCTTAAGAAAAGAAGTGAAAAAAAATTCAATTAATTGCGAATCAGAATCAGAGCTGAAATAAAAAACATTTTATTCATTATATAAATACTTAAAAGAAATGTCTTTTTTCTGTTCATTAATTTTTTTTGACCAAAAATCTTTGGATCCATTAGTCTTCTAGTCTGAAGACAAAGATTAGAATCAGATTTTGCATTGAATTCAAAATACGTCTGTTTTTAATATTAAACTCAAATATACTTATTATATGACAAATAAAAAGTAAATTTCAAAGAATTTTCAGTTTTATTAACTCAAAGCTCTTGTATTTAATGTGTATTAAGACAAGAGTCAAATGACATCCCAAGAGATAAAAGTTTTCTTTTGGTCCAAACTTTTATGACTACTCTTAGAAATGAATATTTTTCTCCAAAAAACGATAAACAGTTTTGATAACAAATACTAAACTAAAACATAAAGACTGAGACAAACAGAGAATTATATAAATCGAGAGGAAAGTCACCAAAAAATATGTTTAAATTTTTGTCTTTTCTTTTCAATTAATAAAAACATTTTTTTCACATTCAAGACAACAGAGAAAAGCAAAAGAAAGTAATGTTTATAAATGAAAATGTGTTTTACTTTAAGGACAGACAACACAAACACTAATATTTAAAACCATAAAAACATAATATTTTATTACAAGAAAAGACTCGAAGAAAATGTTTAGATAACGATCATTAAGATTGTAAAACATATCATAAGAGACATGACATCAAAATTTTTCTCTTCTTTTTTAAGACATTTTTCTTAACTATTTCTCAACAAATGTAATGAAATGTAAACTTTTTTTCCTTTCTTTTCGTCTTTATATTCAAGTCTTGTATAGAATAATGACATTAATTATAAAATATTTGAAACCAAAAAACAGAGAAAATGACGAAAAGTTTTCTCAAACAAAGAATTTCTACTCTTTTACAGGAAATATGATTTTCTTCTGAACAGAAAATACTCTAAAATCTCATCCAAAGTATGACAAAAAGGAGTCAATTAAAACAAAACGTCAATATCGTGAGGAATATGACTGAAAAGCCATAAAAATCGATTTGAAATTCTCAGTAATTCTTAAAAATGTTTTTCTCTTTCAATGATTTTCTCAAATAACAAGATTTAACTCTATTTTGATTTCAAATGTTTTACAGTTTTTTGTATTAATTCAAACATAACTTCATATCAAGAGATCAAGAGATCAATGGATTAATGGATTTCTCTTTCATCTAAATCATTATTAAATAGAGAAAAGGCATTTGTGAAGCAAATTGTCTCAAATCTATTCTATTCTCTTATAAAGGCTTTTGTTGAGTAGAGGGAGGAAAGGGGAGGAAGGGAAGGGAGGGAAGAGACCTTAAGAGAAATGAATGATTTTTTGGGCGGAGAGGAGAAGGCGGTTAACAATAAAAGAGGATTTGTTTTAGTCTTTCACTCATTCATAAGAGTTATCGTCGGATAAGAAGTGAATTATGTCTTACTTTAGCGAAAGTGAACTCAAACTCAAAAATAAACGCTGTTTTAGACAATGAATGTGAAAAACAAGTAAATAATGGTTTTGAAGATCTATATTCTCAACACAATTATCGTAATTTTGATGGATTACAAGATTTTAATATAAATATCTTCTATAAAAAGCATCGTTCACTTAATTAAGTCTTAAATTCATTAAATTTAATTGAAATTAATTATTTTTTCTTCTTCTGAGAGCCGGTAGTAGTGGAGAGGGAGAGGAGAGAAACAAAATTTATTTAAAAGTTTATTTAATAAATTAAATCAACTTTTTTCGCAAAATGTTTGTGCAAACAATTTGTATAATCAGAGCTCAGAATAAGAAGAAAATAATTTATAAATCAAGAGATAAAAAAATTAATTTGCAATTGATTTCAGAATTTTAGGTAATTTTAAACATTTTGTATATAATTCTGTCTCTTATTTCTTAATTATAGAGAAATTTATATATTTTATGGAAAATAGTTTTAATTTTGAGCACAAAATCATAAATCCAATGAAGAAGAGGTCGAATCAATTATAGATCAGAATAAGATAGTTGAGACCACTTGAGAACAGACAGACAATTATTTTTATTTTTGAGAATCTCATCAAAAGGTTTATCTTTGGCTTAAATTTCAATTCAATAGTCAATTAAGGGTTCAATTGATAGAAAAATGTTTTCAATAATACCTTTGATTTGATTCTCAAAAAACTATTCTTTTTATCGATTATTCAACTCTTGTTTTGTTGAAGACTTCACGACAACAGAAGTTCACAATATATAAGACATTATATATATATATAACTATAGATATAATAAATATAATAAATAATAGCGTTTTGTTATTAATAGACAATGATTTCGTCGCACATCATATCATTGGATGAGTTCTTCATCTCAAGTCTTAATAACCAATTGAATGATAAGTCAAACATAAAAATTGATGACAACTCAAAACGATTGGAAATAATAAGCCATTTGAGCAACAATTCTGTCCTTTTATTAAAAGACTTTTTATTTGTTTTATTTGTCTTTAAGACACGATTTGAGCTACGGTTCAGTTAACTGTTCATAAAATTTAATTATATTTTTATTTTTCAAAACTTTATTAACTGATTGTTCACTCAATCGATTGTAAGAAATGATTTCAAAAGAAGAGTCGATGTCTTTGACTCTCAAAATATGAGAAACTTTTCTTTCCTTTAGTTTTAGACTTGAATTTAGAGCTCAAATAATCGTTGCCTTAATTGAGATTTTAAAAGACGACAAAATACTGTAACATCTCCTGAAATGTCAATCCTATCAACACATATGATATAAATATAGTTTAATATCAAAGAAATTAATTACAAGTTTAGATAATTTTGAGTTCTTCACCGCTTTGAATAAATAAACAATTTTTCATCAAAAAAAAGGTTTTATATATTGATTTGAATTTCAATTTTCAAATCGAGGCTTAAATTATGAATTCAATTGAAAAGTTTTAAATGAAACGATTTCTCAAAGAAAAAAATGCTTTAAACTATGATTTAATACATTTATGACAACTATTTATTAAAGTTATCCATCAAAATCTCTAATTAAAAAATCGCTTTCAAATCAATAGAAGAGTTATTAAAACAGTTTATGTTTTTGCTCTCAAATTAAATCTAATGAATAGTTATTTGAAAAAGAGCTCAAATAATAATTTCAAACATATATTGAATGAAATTATATCAAATGGATTAGCATTTAATTAGTTTGTTATTAATTTTAGTTATTTTTCTCTCCAAAGAAATATTTCTCACAAATAATGAAGAAAATCAATAAATTTTAAACCAATTTTACCTTTAATTCGAATTTTGAATAATATTTTTGATGAATAACTGAAATTCAAAATTATTTTAACGGAATTTGTATCAAAAAAACGAGAATTTAAAAAATTATTTCAATTAATTCGCTCATAATTTAGAAATTAATTTTAACCCTGAATCCAATCTTTATGCAAAAACATTGATTCTAATTGAACATGTAATCATAGCCAATCACATATTTTAAGGAACACAACTTGCAAGTAATTTAAAAGTTTCTCAACTAATGCTTTTAAATGAATAATGGCTTAAAAGTTATTTTAATTTTATTCGGAACCAAAACTAAACTATTTTCGCTGAAGTGTGAAAAATGTGTGTCCGATTGGTTTTGCGACTGAACTAAACGGAATTAAACTCAACTAGTTCAATTATTAAATGATTAACGACTCAAATATTTTTGGAAATTAAGTGCAAAACTCTGTAATTGAGAATTGAATTTGATTTCAAACTCAAAGAAATATTTTTCAACTAATTCTCAAAATTAATGTTATATTTCACTAAAAAACTCTTCACTTCTCTGTCGGCCAAACATTTGGTTCAGAAAAAAAGCTATTATTTAATGATTTATTGAATTAAGTGTTGATTTAATTCAACAAATATATCGAAACAGTTGTGAAGACATTATTAGTATTTTTAAGTCAATTAGAAATCAGTTAAGAATTAGACTTAAAAGTCGTTAACAAAAACTAAGAAAAAACATTAAAGAAATCTATATTTTCTTGTTTTTTGTGCTAACGATTGGCATTACATATAATTTTAGTCAACAAATCATTACTTTTATTGAAAGAAAGAGTGGAAAACATAAATCAAATTCCGATTCTGGATATTAAAAGTGGAAATAAAGACGAATTTGTGAGGAAAAGAAAAAATGGGAAAAACATTAGTTTTCTATTAGAAGTCAATTACAGGTTTGGTTTGCTTTACGAATAACTAAAGTGAGAAAAGTATTCATCAATTTGTGTGACAAAAGCCGCACATCAAAGCAGCCAAGAGCAGTGTCAGGGATTCCCGGCCACTCTGTATGCACCGCTGATTGACACGCGTTATCATTAATGAAAAGGCTATTCCTCTATAATATGAGCAAAACAACACATTGAGAGCACAGTATGTAATTCAATAGGTTTTCATTTCCCAGTTCTCATTGATGTCACTCTTTATTATGATCTCAATTCGACGGCAAAACATTAAAAGCGTTGCAACTATTGTATAGTCTGTAAAAGAGGTCATTATTCGTGAATATCAAATAACATTTGCATAGACTGACAGCCAGTGCTGTCATTAAACTCATATTTGCATTAATATTCAAATTATATAGAGTTTTAGAATTATAGAGTTTTACAACAAATTTCTCAATAAGTTTATAGTAAAACACTTTTTGATGTCTTTCTAATGAAAAACAATGAGAAAAATGAGTTATTTTCAAAAAATTTCCGAAAATCTCCAAAAATCTCCAGAAATTTTGACCAAGAAATGAGAGAGAAATTCACAAATGCATGAATTGCATGATAAGTAACTGTATCTCAATTTAATGGATGACAGGACTGGAAAACATGCGAATCATATTTCCTCACAATATCTTTATAGAGCTGTCAATCAATTGGTTTGATTCACATTATAATCAATGTCTCTTAGGAATTGACAATAGGCTCTAATTTGGAGCTCAATTCTGTGCCAAAATTAAGACTGATATTAGACTCACATATTTGGTTCTATAATAACATATTTAATAACAATAATAACGAATTGCAGAGAATTCACACAAAAATAGGTTCAAAACTATTATCTTCTTCTCAAGAGTTGGAAAAACTTTTATTATATAACAAAACAGTAGTTAAGAGAAGAAAAATACACGAAATTTGTATTAAATTATTGATGAAATACACTATTGATTAGATTTGTTGGGCAATAGAGGAGACAGCCCTGACATAACAGATAAGATAGCAGTTGAGCCAGTGTTGGCCACGACCTCAGGGCAAATGTCACAATGATTAACATCAAATGTCAAAAGTGTCAAAATTAAAATATAGTCATTTTGGCCGAAAAAGAAATGTTTCAAAACGTTTTTGAGTCGATTGCGTGACTCTTCTCTTCATTCTGTTCTCAATTTCAATGACAACCAACTTATGAATTGATTGAGAATTTTCCCTATAATTGAAGTTCTGATGATTTTTTGCTGAATTATATGACTATTAAATCAAAATCTTATTCCAGTATTTGTTTATCCAAAGAATTCTTCACTTAATTACCAAAAGGAACCAGAAGTTAGTCTTCAGGACAAGTTTTTAATGAAAATCAAACCTTTTTTGTGACACTTTGACCACAATTTTTAATTCTTAACTCAAGACTCGGATAATTGATGTCAAACTAAAGTGAATCTCAATTATCGTTTGCCCTTGGCCAATCGCCATCTCTGTGATTAATTGTTTAGTAAATAATGAAAAATTTGATTATTTATCACTAATTTTATAAAATTTTTTGTTTATTTGTCGCTATAATTAGTTGAATATCTGGTGATTTTGATAACCATTAAATCGATGTAATATTTATATCATTAAGTGAAAATTTCTTCCACTTTTCGGAAGCATTTCTCTCCTTTTGAACACAACTTTTGATTTATTGAATTCAAGAAGAAATAAACCCCAAAAAAGATCAAAATTGGCTCTAATTTTAATCGACAATAAATATAGGGATTGAATGCAAAGAAGAAACTTATTATCAAAATTATAATCAAAACATTCCTTTCTTTGAATAATAAAAAACTCTTTGAAATTATTATTATATTGAATGTGATTTTGAATATCAAAATATTCGCTAAAATTATATACAAATCTGTTTGTCTTTAAATATGAATTATTTGCTTTCAAAACATTAATTAAACAACAAATGAATGAATAATTTCGATAATTATTAGTTAAACTAATCGATAATATTATTACCTTTTTCTTCATCGTCAGGGGTTTGGACGCAAATAATCTATGAATTGATTACAAAATTTATGGCTTACTTTGCTCATAGTTTTCGGTTAGGAAATAATCCATTCATTTTCATCTGTATTTCAATAATATTCTAATAATAAAGTAATCATTAAATATAATAAAAATCATGTTTTGAATAATTATAATATAATATAATTTATTTCATTCATTAATAAAATAGTGAACTTCTAATTATATGCAAAGAATTTGTTATAAAAGTGGTTTTCAGTGAAGTTCAAAGTGAGTCCAACAAAACCGAAGTTCATTCAGAGGTTTTCCTTATAATAATGAGTAAAATACCGGAAAATATTTGCTCAGAGCGTACGGAATCTCATTTGAATCGCCAATACTTTGATTGGGTTTTCGGTGACAAATGCTCTTTAATTCATGCAATTAAAGATTTACTCTAAAACGAGAGGAAAACCGTATAATTTAGGACCAGTTGATAGGTTTGGGCAAATGGGTAATTATGTAAATTTAATTACACACTAATGTTTGGCTAAAAATATCTGTTGATTGTATGTAAATATAAAGAAAATCAAAATCAAAGCAAAATCTGGAAAATTTCTTCAAAGTCTTCACTTGTTATTAGTTTAGGTAATATAACGTCTGAAACCTTATCTTCTGATCGATAATAATCTTCGATCAAATCGACGGTAATTTTGTTTGTGTTGTTGTTTTGTGTTATAGTTTTTTCTCCTAATTCTGTGCTGTTTTGCAAATAACAGTGTTTTTATCACAAATTTCTTCAATATATTTGGGGATCAAAACAAACTTTGATTTTATTTGTTTTCTCGTTTCCGTACTTCTCAACAAAAAATAGGAAAACAAGAAAAAACAAGAATAGTTTGGTTCAAGTTTTAAGGCCCGAGAGGACAGCCTCAGCACAAAACCGGTGAAATAAAAGCGCTTTTAATGATTGTTAAATAGGGAACAGAAATAATTGTGTGAACAGT
>JAQFXL010001740.1:0-10674 GCA_034693445.1 Edwardzetes edwardsi
TTTATTTGAATAATTTGCATTGGTGAAAAATATTTCAAAAAGTTTTATTCTAAATAACTGTTGACCAACTTGGTGATTTCATCCGAATTCAGATTCAGGAAACTTTTGTGGTCGCCTTTCATCAAAATTGTCTCACATTTGCCACTTATTACCTGAAAAAATCACAAAATATTAATACAATTCAAAACTCATCCATGAAATCAATCAATACTTCACTCAATCCATAGTCAGGTCTAATGAGTTGATTATTTTTGATGATAACGTCCTGAGCTCTAATCAAAAGGCAATTGCCCTCAAATTTGAGACCACTGTCCACACAATAGGTGTTTAACATCATTAGCTTATTAGAAAAAGTATTCGCAATGAATTCAATATTTGCTGGATTAGTCTCCAATTGTTGTGATTCGAGGAAAATCTGTGAGACTTTGTCCACCCTTTCCTCAATCGGTGTGTTTTCCAGCAATTGTTTGACTTTTTGATAGTCAACAGAAACGTATTGATTGAGAAATGCTATCAAACTCTCCAATTGTTGGCTATTTTTGTCAGAGAACTGGTATTTCTTATTGACTTCATCTGCGAAGAGACGGAACTGAACGGGAGATGAGTCCAAGAATATTAATTTCGGGGCTGTTTTGGGAGACTTCCTCTACAATAGAAGACAACATTTATCACGAAATGATAATTTTTTAGCAAAACAATACCTGCAACTGAACAGCCATTTCATAGGCAACACATCCACCGAAGGAATATCCCATCAAATCATATGATTCTTCAGAATTGTCTTTCAGGTTATCCCTAATAATATTGAGATAATATTCAGCCGTTTCTTCAATGGTCTTCAGATATCGGCAATCATTAGTCCAGTTGAGGCCAATCACCGGTCGTTTCATATGTTTTGCCAAATCAGTCAGCAGCCTGAAGGAGCCCTCAAGAGGTGGTAATAAGAGTACAGGTTTTCCACTCTTGACTTCATTCAAATAAGTGATGTTTTCGACGGGTATTTCAAAAACCATTTCATTCGACGAAAGCTTATTATCGCTATTTTGTGTTTCGGTCGGAGGTTTGGACTGACTTTTCTGACCGATGGCTGCGATTCGGCCGATATTTAACTTCCGGATGTCTTGCATTGAAAGCACCAAATCGTAGTCCCTCTCAAGTAATTGTTTGATCTCAACCGACATCAATGAGTCCATTCCCAGTTCGCCCAGAGTTGTATTGGAGTCCACATTCATGTAGTCTTTTAGACCTGATGTTAAGAGAAATTTAAATATTTTAACAAGTTCAAATTCAAATCAACCGGTTAAATTTATCAATCAACTGAACTGACCTAGAATATGCGCAATTGTTTTAATGAGATCTCCCTTTTTATTCGAAGCTTCACTTTTAAGGTCTGACTTCACAATAGAGGACACGACCGGGTCTTTCAGCTCAAGCAAAGAGTCTAATGTTGCCAAACATGAGGGCATTCTTTGTGGTAGAGTTCCGCCGATAACCACATCATTGCCGCCCAAACTTTCGGCTACAACTCCAACGTCACCGATAGCTCCCCACTGAACTGCAAGGCCTGGCAGACCACTGGCTCTGCGCTGTTCACAAATCCTTTCCATAACAGAGTTGGCAAAACCATAATTAGTTTGTCCTGAGTTTCCGCGCCCACAACTGACTGATGAAAAGCAGACAAAATGATCCAGAGCAGGACAGTGCATTCGTGACACTTGATCTAGGTTCTTCACTGCCTGTGCTTTCGGTGCCATAACTTTTGCAAACATCTCTGAAGTCTGATTTTCAAACAACCCGTCCGATAAGACCATAGCCAAGTTGAAAATACCACCCACTTGCTGAGCGCTGCCTACATGTGCCGCATATTGGATCAAATCTCGGGCTGTGCTGTAATTTGAGACATCTTTTGTGGAAATCTCAACATTAATTCCCAACTCTTTGAAACACTTCACTCGAAACCTCTGATAAGAAGTCTTCAGACCGGACCGGGAGGTCAGTACCAAATTTACTGCTCCTCTTTCTATCATCCAATTGGCTAATTCCAGACCAAACCCACCCAAACCCCCAATTATTACATAAGATCTGTTGTATTTGAATACAGATCTTGAAATGGCGGGGAATCTGACCAAAACATTGTCTTCATTTTCACCCCTTATTTTGAGTACAACTTTCCCGATGTGTTTACCGCTGGCCATAAAACGAAAGGCCTGTTCTACGTGTGAGCACTCAAACACAGTTCTCTTAAGTGGTCTAACGGTTCCATCTTTGATACCATTTTCAATGAGTTGTCGGACAAGTCGTTTGTGTCCTTTCAATAGTGAACTGCATTTGGACTCATTAACAAAAAGACTGTCCAGAAGTATGCCATGAAATGTCTTATTCCTCAACAGAGTGGACAAACCTAAATAAGGAGAGCATTGAGCTATGCATAAAACAAACTAGATAATTTTAGACTATTTACCAAGTTCACTATTTTGAGAAAGATCATATTTTCCAATCTCGAGGAAGCGTCCACTTGTAGCCAAACATCGAACACTAGCCTGTAGTTTATCTTCAGAGAGGGAGTTGAGCACCAGATCCACTCCCCGACCGTTTGTCTCTCGGATTACGAAAGACTCAAAACTCGAGTCACGAGAAGAACAGAAGTTTTTGTCACAAAGTTTTGGTGAAAACTCTTTTTTAAGAAACTCTCGCTTAGCATCTGATCCACAGGTGATAAATAACTGACACTCCATAGAGAGACATATAGCGATAGCCGCCTGTCCCACACCACCACTACCTGAATGTATGAGCACTGATTCCTTGGGTTTTAGTTTACCTCTGATTATAAACGCATAATAGGCAGTGGCGTAAACCACGGGAACAGTAGACGCCTCCTCCATAGACCAGTGCTGGGGTATCGGCCAAACAAAGTCCATGTCTTGCATGACAATAGTTGTGGCCAACCCTTTAGACGGAGTCATTCCCATAACTCTATTGCCGTTTTGATCTCTTCCGGCAAATTCGAGGCCAAGTATGCAGTCCTGTAGCCCCATATCGTCAGGCAGTGCGTCGGCTGATAATTTACCTAGATTGCAGAATTTTATATAATATTGTAACCAAGATGAAATAATCTAGATTAAACAACAGACCAGTTGCCAACATAATGTCCCTGAAGTTCAGCGGCGCATAATAGACATCAATGAGCTGTTCATTATTTTTCTTTCCTAACGGCCAGTACTTATGCTGTGCTTCAAACCACTCAAAACTTGACAGATCTCCTTTGGTTTGCACATTAAGATAACTGTGCTCTGAAAGCACTCTATTGTCATTCAAATCAAGTGTGAAGTGTCTGAAACTTCCGGGTCTTTCACAAGACTTGAGTACATTCATAACCAGGTTTTTCTTAATCAACTGTTCCAAGAGCTCTGAATTTTTCAGAATTCCTATTCTCTCCTTATTTTCAAAATCATAATCAAAAATACAACGAATTCTGTGCCCATTCGGCTCTTTCCTCAAGCAATTGACAAAACCAATTAAGCCGTTCGTAGGATAGCCATCGCTTAAAAGCCAAATATTTTCGGTCTCAGGTCTGTCCTCAATAGTCTTCAACTGATTTTGTAGTCTTTCTATCCATTGCTCGCATTTATCACTCGTTATTTCAATGAAGGTCTGGTTCTCTACTCGAAGCTCAGCACAAATTTTACGAAAAACCAAAGATTTCTTATTAGAAATGGTATCGATTTTAGTGGCGATCAAAGAGAAGCCGACTCTTTGGGCTTCGACCACAATTTGTCTGTGCCTTTTAGTCAACCCTTCATTAGTGACTCTATTTTTGTCGTAATTATTATTATTCTGCAATTCATCTGAAATTCTGATCATAACTTCTTCGGCAAAATTGAGGCAAATTTTGTTGATTACAATCAAAAAGCCGTTTTCTTTGACTGAATTCCACAACGACTCGAAAAGTGCCGTCAGATTAACCTTAATCTCCGCTGAAATCAAATCAATTCTGTCCTCATATAAGATCAGTTCGTAATTATTCAGCTCTGGAGGCAGTCTGGACTTCTCTACAATCCACTGATGACAGTCCACTTCATTAATCAAATCAGTGTTCAGTTTTCCTACCATTGGATGCAATAAACTATAGTTTACTTTGATATCAAACGCCGACAAACGTATCATTTGAATGACAGTCTGTGCGATAATGGCCTGACTCTGACTGACTTCCAGTACATTAATCCTATTGTTATTACAATTAATGTTTTCGATAACTGTTTCCAATTGTTGTCTAAAAAACTCTTCTCTAATGAAACTCTTATTCAACAAATCGTTATCCAAACCGAAGAGTTTGTCCTTAAATTCTTCGACTGTTTTCTCATTGATTTTATTGTTTTCAATACAATTCAATTCCATTAACAGCTGTAGTAAACGGCGGTCCTCATTACTACCAGTGCTGTCATTATCGATCAGTACATCATTAGCGTTGTACTGCTCTTTTTCGACCTGTGCTCTTATAATTGAGTCTATTGTTTCAAATTCTTCTGATGAGAACTTGAATTTCTTCATCAAATCTAAGGCCAATCCAAAGCATTGTCTCCCGTATTGATCCGAATACTGTCTGTCTTTCAATTTCATAGGGCATTCCTCGTCATAGGGGTTGAAACAGTACTTTTCTATGAGTGGTATTCTTGAAAAAACTTTCCTTGGTGCTAAATTAGCTTTGATTCCCATAAATTCCAACCCTTTTGAAACACCAATACCTGGATAACGAACGAATGATTTGTACCATAACTTGAATTTTCAGATTTAAAAGAATAAATCTATTATAGACTGACCTAAATGAAAGTCAAACAGAGCAGGCAATTCTGTGCTCTCAGTTCTGTTTGCCATTTGTGCCTGAGCTGATAATATTTTAGGATCACATCTCAAGCTATCGATTCGCACAGGTAAGTATAAGCCACGTGACCTCTTTCCCAGGATTGCCATTTGTATCATGGAATCAGCAAAAGAGACCCAATTAGTCCATTTGATGGCAGCTCTCACTCTATCACTACTGACGACGGCTTTTGTCAAACACTGAAAACTGTTTCCGTAGTCATAACCTCGAAGTCTGAGCTCTTTATAGATATCATTAGTTTTGAGAATCATTTCGTTTTCTTTTTCCTCATCCAAAAAGTTACTAATAATTGAATTCGAAGGTAAAAAAGGATTAATTTTAAAATTGAGCAAGACAATACCTTTTGATCTCTTCATCAAGGAGATATTCGAATTGATTGCTCGCTATTTGGGGCACAAATATTCTGCCGGTGACGGCAACAGTTCCCGACTCAGTGATGATAAATTGACCACTGGTCTCAAGAATTCTGACGTCAAACTTGATCATGCCAACTTTGGGCAGTATTGTTGCCCGGTGGAGGCGTACGTTCTCAAACTCTACCGGTAGCTGGTCATAGGCTACGCCCACTTGTTTGGCCAACTGTTTCCATGCCAACAGTAAATAGCCGGTGGCCGGAAACAGAATTCTACCATCAATACAATGACCAGACAGATACGAGTCTTCATTGTCCTTGGATAATCAAGCAAAGAAAATCAATTGATAACTTAGTTTAGCACTGAAGTCAAGAAGAGAAGTCTGATAAAAAAAATTAACATGATAATAATGATAATTTGTAATACAAGAAGAAAGCATTTTATGACACACATGTCGACAAAAGGAAAGCCTATTTCTAGCACACAATATGATTACACTTTTTATTGATAGGTATTTAATGATAGATAAGTATTGCGACGAATGAATGGCTTATATAACAAGTGATGAATTGGTTTTCTAACAAATATAATGTAATAAATAAGAAGAATAACAGGAATTCATTGAAGGAATATAACAAACAGACAGTAATTTCACTACTATTTTGCGGTAATTGTATTACAGATAATAATAACACAGAATATTATTACAACTATATTCTGTCGGAATAGGACACCATTATAGCCAAGGAAAGATAAAATCGAAATATTCTAGATATAAAATTCTGATCAAGTTCATCAAATTATATCGGAAAGTTTGAAAGCCACGACAGAATGAAAGTAATGAGATGTAGATGAAAATATAAACTATAAATTTGCAAGGTAATTCCATAGTTTAAAACTCGCCGCTACCTGGCTATCCCAGAAGTAGCATAGTTTTCATTTTTAACGATTAGGTAAAGTGTTTTCTGAATAATTCATTAGAAAAAATGTGAATAACATCCAGTTTTTGAATAACATGTTTTTACCCTGTTGAATTCCCTAAAGGAAGTATCTGCTATTAAATAAATTTATAAGCAAGCAAAACTAATTAAACATTTTAATGAATGTAATTTTTGAAAAAAAATGATTTCATTTACCTGTAAATCGACTTTCACTGCAAAGTCGGAAAACCCAATCGGATTGAAGTAATGCGGGTATTGATAGACAGTGTAGCTCTTGCTGTGGTCCCACTTAACCAGTGGTGATATAGTCGATGTTCCCCTCGACACCGGGTATTCCACTTTTGGATAGAACTTTTCTATACTTGGATTAATACCAGTGGAGTAAAGTCTGCCCACACTTTCCAATAGGAACTGCATGTTATCCCCATTTTTCTTCATTAACGCAATGTATGTCATATCAGAGCCCAGACTTCTCTTCACTATTGGTTGAAGCAAATGATGTGCTGATACCTGAGTTGAAGAAATATTTACAATCACTTTCAATTACTAGGTGATAAATTACCTCGATCACAATGGCATCACGTGGTATCTGTTTGAGCGCAGCGCTGAACTGCACAGGTAGTATCAGATTATCAGTCAAGTATTCCGAGCATACATATCGTGACGGTTCATCTGACACACCATAAGTGGTGCTCAACCACTTGGAAGACCTCAATCTCTTTGTGGGCATTATTTGCGAGAGTTTTTCATTCAGTGGTTTTCTAATACCTGAAAGCATTGGACTGTGAAATGCAATACCAGTGCTATCGACGGGTCGGGCGAACACATCCTCAAAGTTCAGTTGACTGACCAAACTGTTGACAGCTGTTTCAGTGCCCGAAACAGTGATTGAATCGTCAGAGTTATGACATGCGATGAACACCTCTGATGGAAGTCGACTTTGAACTTCTTCTAGACTGAGACCAATGGCCGCCATTTTTCCTCGTGTTCTCATATCATCCTTAATAGCCCGTCCTCTCCAATAAGCCATTTTCATGGTTTCTTCTTGAGTTATACAATGGTCCGCATAAGCACAGACCAGCTCTCCTACTGAATGGCCTACAATACCGTCAGGAATGACGTCAATTTCATTGAGGACGTCCACTAAAGCTATTTGGACGGCAGCTAAGGATATGAATGCATTGAGCGGACAGTCCATCAGATTTTTATTTTCGTCCAACAAAATACTCATTAAATCGCAATTGTATTCACTCAGCACTTGAGTTGACTTTTTGATGGACTGAGCGAAAAAATGTAAAGGCATAAGCGATTTGGCCATTCCCGGCCACTGACCACCCATCCCTGAGAACACGTACCAGATTTGACGTCTGCTTTCTGATACTTTACTTATCTTTACATCAATTATATCTTCATCGGAAACACCTGTTCTGTCCTTCAGAGCAAAGCCTCTATAATTCATACCTTGATAACAAGTGTTGGCCTTCCCGAGTGGACTGGTCTTTGAAATATCATTCAAAAGGGATAAGTAGTCTCGAGTCAACTTTTCCGGCCTTTTGAACACTTGTTTCAAAAAGTATTTCAGTGTCTCTCCATTTCGGCCACACATCAGCACAAGTCGAGGAATGCCACCAAAAATATCCTGATTATCTGGAGTAGGCTCTCGACTATCACCCCTGACTATGACATGAACATTGACACCACCAAAACCGAAACAGTTGAGTCCAACCAGTTTTTCATTGAAGGGTGTGTTCACTGTTATAGGTTTTAAGGCACCGCTGACCAGACCTTCAATCTTAGGATTGGGTGTTTTCATGTGAATGTTGGCCGGAATGCACTGGTTTTCCATTGAAAAAATCACTTTTGTAAGAGAGCACAGACCCGACGAGCCTTCTGTGTGGCCAATACTAGCTTTAACTGCGCCAATTAGCAAGGGATCTTTTCTTCCTATTAAAACAAATGTTCAATTGAGCAAGGTCAACAATGTTACTCAAACTCGTGAACTTTTCTATAATTTATTAATCATGCAAATAAAAACCCAAGTTCAGTTAAAAATTGAAACTAAAAACAGCAGAAGTGCGCCCTATTTAATGGCTGTGCTAATCGATTATCGAGGAAATTCATATTCTGCATAATTATTCCCAATTTTTTTTATCTCAGGTGAAAAACATAATTGAATATCAATATGAGCAGGGTGCAAATCAAACCCACCTGTGCACATGGCGCCAACAATAGCTGACATTTCAACCGGATCACCGGCTTGAGTTCCTGTGCAGTGAGCCTCGACGTATTTGATGTCGTGCGGATTTATATCTGCCTCGGCATAGGTCTCACGCATTAGGTTGCGCTGTGATGTGGAGGACGGGAACGTTATGCCCAACTCTTTGAAGCCATCGGTGTTTGTCTTCGTGTGCACTAAAGTCGCATAAATACGTTTGGCTTCGCTTTTCTTCTGCAGCACAACCACAACACAGGCCTCTCCCTTCGCATATCCATTAGCATCACTGTCCAGACATTTGCAGTGGCCGTCCGGTGATATCATATTTAACTTATAAAACTGAGCACAGAATTAAATTTTGACTGAATTCAACATAAATATTGGACAATACCTGCAACTGTGTGGTGGCCCTCAAAGACATATTAACGCCGACCACAACAGCTCTGTCACATCTGTTGCTTCTTAGCGAACACATAGCCTCATGCAGTGCACAGAAACTGCTGGCGCAGGCCGTGTCATAAACCATAGACGGCCCCAAAAAGTTGAATACTTGTGCTATTCTACCCGCAAAATGCTGTTCATATCCGACCACTTTTGAGTAGTCCTCTGCTATAGCACTGGGCACTTCAGAGAAGCAGTTGCCTATAAATGTACCCGTGTTCGAGCCGCTCAAACTATTCGGATCAATACCTAGGGCAAAAATATACAGTCATAATTTCATGAAGATTTTAATCAGCAAATCTATGCTTTAATTGGCTCTAGGTAATAAAGTCTTGCACTTTACTCTAATTAGAAATTTGAAATTTTAGCTAGAACCATGGTTATTCCCAACCCTTGAGAATTGCTGAACTGAATTTTAATCCTGAAGCAATTTTAAGATAACTAATAATATATTAAATATTTCAGCATGCTACATGTATTTCAAAACTATTTGAATATTCATAACAAGATTAAACATAAATATTGCAAAAATTTAAAAGCATTTCATACTTTTGTCGATTAATTTCTGAGAAAATCTAAAAAACAACTTAAATATTCATTAATATATTCCCAGTGTTTCAGAAGTGAACGGAATTCTCATTGAAATTATTATTTAATAGAAATTATATAATAATCGCATCAATTATATTGCAGACAATGGTTAGCGTGAAGTATCGATGGCATCAACTAGTCATAAGTCACTAATTATTAGTATTAACTAAATCTAAAAAACAAAACCCCAATCCTATGCGCGTAATATTAAAACTGATGGATAGCGTCGACAACGCTTTGCTTCAACTAATGGTTAGTTTTAATCAATTTGTGATTAATAAACGATTTTTGAGTTAATATTAATACCAATCAATACCTTCAATTATTTCTCAAAAACCCATCTTGTTCACGCTAACCATTGTCTGCTGTATTGTAATGCAAATGCAAAGGAAGTCATACCCGCGTCCCAAATGGCCTCATATGTGAGCTCCAGCATAATCCTGATCTGTGCGTCCATTTGATTGGCTTCACTCTCACTGATGCCAAAGAAGTCCGCATCTAATCTACTGATGTCTTTGAGTTTTCCGCTTCCCTTCGGTAGACCCAAAAACCCTATCAATAAAACATTAGAAATTAGAAAAATTTGGAACTATCAAGCTAATGTATCAAGGTTTCTATTTGTATCAAGATGATAAAAGGCTATCACTTACCAAAAGGCCATCGCCTCTCATCCTCGACAACCATATCCTTATTCGCATACAAGTTATTCATAAACTCATCCACACTTTCAGACTCTATAAAGTTAATCGATGAAATAAAATCATCATGGTAATTTATTACTTATATAACATTCTAAAAAGAAATCAATACTAACCCGGAAATCTCCCTGATATTCCAGAGACGACAAAATCATCTTTCAAACTCCACTTAACACTCATTTCTAACTTTTATTTTCAAAGAAAACTTTCAAAGTTTAGATTTGTTGTTCATCTGTTGCTCACAAACGAAAAGATCAATTTTCATCACTTTTGTCAGCAGTTTTGTCGGTTTATGTGAAACACGGGTTTAATGACATAATCAGTGTTTTGAATAAATTTTTGAAAATTTTGAAGAAATAATTATTTTTTAGAAACAAATTAATATATTTCACACTTTTCTGAAAATTTTCCCGAAAACCGCTGCGAAACAAATCCGTTAATCAATCAAATGGTGAGAATAAAATAGACCTCACTCTTTGCCCAAATTAATTCAGATCACGACTATTGACAGACTCATAAATTCCCACTAAAGTAATTGAAAGCATAAATTCAATCG
>JAQFXL010001741.1:0-10670 GCA_034693445.1 Edwardzetes edwardsi
CATATTTTCGTTTATTAAAAGAAGCCCTTGCTACAAAGCATGGTTCCCATGAGCACCCTCAGCTCAAGACTGTATCTGGTCAGCTGATTAAAGACGAAAATACACCTTTTTCATTGAATATGACAAATGACGTAAAAATTATTTTTTACTTCCCCAGTGAATACTTGGAAGAATTTTCTTATTAGCACAGTTCATTAGCTCAAAATGTATCAAGATTTGATCAGTTTTGTGCTCGACAATTGTTTTGAGTTATTATCGATTAAAATATGTATTTATTGAATGAAATATTAATTAAATAAAAGATAATTTGAATTTATTCAGTCATATGCTATGCATTATCTCTGCGATCAATGGATTACCAGAAATGCTTACAATTGTCGTACAAATACTCGGTTTAAAAGTTATTTATAAACTCTCCTTTTGTCTGAAGTTAAAGTTTTTAAGTAATCCAATGGACTAGTAGTGGACAGAGTGGACTGTTCTCTATGTTAAGCCAAAATTGCAGCTCTTACTGAAATATAACAATTAATTCAAACCACAATAGAAATGGAATCGATTTTAAAATTAGCTGTTTCATCCTCTGATAAATAATATAGTTATGTGCTGAAGCATGAATCCTGCTCATTTAAAAGTAAACACAGAATAATTCAATCAATTGTTTGAAGAGTTGTCAAAACGAAAAATTTTTGTTCGAAAAATTCTGAGAATTGCTATTAATTTAGAGATAAACCCGAATTCAAAACACCTGTTATTTAACTAAAATTTCTTCAGACATGAGTTGCAAATCATTTTTGATTTTTAAACTAATTATTATTATTTGTGTTAAGCAATGAATTGTCGAATAAAATCAAGTTTGGGGTCGATTCTGATTTTTAGCTTTTTTATTGTTTGCAGGTAAGAACTGATCAAATTTTTACCATGAGCATTTGTTTACAGAATTCAATGAATTCATGAAAAATAAGCTATTTGTTTACGAATACAGCTTTCCCTAAAGAATTATTTGCAACTTGATCAAACAGAATGCAAACAAAGCTTTAATAATTGTTTTAATTTTCAAAAGTGTCCTTGGTGAACAATTCAGCACTGAAATACATGGCAATGAATTGCATGAAAAAAGTTTATTTTTCAAAATTGATTGGATTCTAAAGTGCAAAAAGTTGGGCCAATCCTGCAATAAGACCAATGACTGTTGCAATGGACACATAGGAGTTCTCTGTCTATACAATTTTGACAATTTTGCCAAGGGAAGAATTTGCACTCTTTAGTCGATTATTTTGATTAAATGTTTATTTTGTTGAAATTAAAACTCATGTAAAATATCATTAAAGTCTTATTGACTCAAATAAAACATATTTTCAAAACTATGCATTTATTCCATACTTTTATCAGACTGGTGTCTGTTTGTCGCATGCAAACTATGCTTGCAATTTAGGTTTGTAATATATACTCGCTTATATTTTGACAGCTGAGTAATAGCTTAAACTGTTTTTATAATTTCATTCATTTTGGTTCAGTTTATTAGTAAAATAATAATAAAATTTCTCTCTCTTATCAATTGTCGAGAATTCACTATGGTTATTTTTCTGTTATTCAATGTTGAGTTATTCCCCGGTGCAATTTCCACCACCAAAATTGATTATACTTTGTGAATGTGAGTCAATTTCCTTGTTTACTTTCATTTTTAAAACAAAATTCAACAATTTCTGAGTATAAATCCATTTGAATCAATCATTGAAACTAGTTCAACTGACAAAATGCGAACTTCGATCTTGGTCTTTTTTGCTCGACAAAGAATTTCAATATTTTATTTGGACGTAATTTATGTGTATTTTTACTCTAATTTCAAACGCATTGATTTGAAGTGAAGTCAAAAAACATTGAATTCATCGACAAAATAGTCGCCATTTTTAGATCCCAAACATAACACAAGACTCCAAACAAACAATAATTTCATTTAATTTAAAACAAATCAAAGATTTATTTTTCAATGAGTTTTAACTTAAATTAACTCAAAAAACGAGACATTTTTGATACAAAACTCTCGTGAAGTCCACAACAAAAGTAAGTATTGAATCGAAACAAACATTTATTCAATGTTTTGCTTTTCAATGAGTTTTGTATTGATTTTCAAAGCATTTGTATTATCTCTTAATCTAAAGCCTATTCCTCGACAGTAGAGACCTATTGATCGACGATATCAACCAATTGAGTGAAGAAGACATCAATCTATGAGTGAATTGTTTTGTGTGACCGACAGGACAGCCATCGACTCATGTTTTGTATGTATTGAAGACACAAATCGAAAAAATCTTAAGTTTTAAGAAACCCATTGAAAACACATTACGTTTTGTCACCGATTTCTTTGGCGAAGACACCGATTATCTCATAAACCGTTCGTCTGATTATTATTAATAATAATAATATCGAAATAATTAGTAATTTTTACTATTAATGACATTTTATTGCGATTTGACATCAAATTTATTGATTGAATGAATTGATTGATTGAACGACTCTTTGATTGATTTGATGACAATAAAAGTCGATATAATTTTCGGTTTTACTATAAATTTATTGATTTTCTCACTCTTTCTCTCGATTTCTCTATTAATTTATCTGTTTTTGTTGTAAATAATTGTTTTTTACACTATTTTACACACTTTTTCTCTAAAGTATTAAATTAATGAATAAATTAATGAAAATTATTTGTTATAAACGATAATTGCGTTCGTTTTTAGTCGACATTTCATTTTGTTTTCAATTTATATTTGTTTATAAGTTTTATAACTAATTTGTAGCCAAAATTTTAGACGTTTTGCTCTTAAATAACGAGACGTAAATCTATTGTATATTTTTATGTAAATTCAAATCAATTGTAAACAAAAAACAAACCGAAAACTGTTTTCAAAACATTGATTGCGAAGGCATTCACTTTTTTGGGAGGAGATGTCAGTTCACTACAAGTTTAAGAGCTCTCCCGAGAGATATACCGTTATTTTCGATGGTTTGCATATATCTGTGGCCGATCTCAAGAAGGAGATAATGAAACAAAGAAAGATCGGCAAAAGCGCTGATCTCGACCTACAGATCACTAACTCTCAGACCAAAGAAGGTTTGTATTCATTGATTGATTTCTTCTCAATTTGTTTGAATTGATTTAAGACTTGAATTTTGTTTATTTTTGCAGTTTATGACACAGACTCGGCTTTAATACCGAAAAACACGTCGGTAGAAGTGGCCAGAGTTCCGGTGTCTGGCGTTAGAAAAACACGGTATGACAAACCATTCCTTGAAATTATGGACTAATTTTGACGACTATTTTCGTTGAGTTTAGGGAACGAATCGATAACAACGCTTCAAAAGGAGTATGAAATGGATTTAATCTATTGTCTGATACTTTTTATCTAATCTGTAATTTTTTCCCCTCTTTTTTCTTGCGATCAATTCATTTGGAAATAAAAGGCCAATAGTCCGGGTCATATAGAACTCGAGAAAATCACAAAAGTATGTCTAATGCGGTCTTTGACCCAATTTTGCTAAAATTTTTTCGATTTATTTTCAATGTTTTTGTTTTTTCGTTCAACTCTTTAGTCGTCAAACATTTCGACCTCTTATTCAACAGAAGACGAGAAAATCAAAGCAATGATGTCTCAGTCGACTCAAGAGTACGACCCATCCAAATATGTTAAGAATAGAGGACCGATTGGTCCCCTACCGGCAAACTATACCTGCTATCGGTGCGGAAATCCGGGCCATTATATCAAACAGTGTCCGACAAATAATGTAAATAAACGCTATTTTTAATCATTTTTTGGATTTTCAATTGAAATTTCCTTTTATTTTTAGACCGACGTTAAGAGAAGTACAGGAATTCCCCGGAGTTTTATGATTCCGGCTAATGCCGACCAAAAGGGCGCTCTATTGACTGCTAGTGGCGATTATGCCGTTCCTATAATCGATCAGTAAGTTTTGATTGGCTTTTAATTATTCTTTTGTTTGGGTTTTAATTGATTTTTGTTTTTTGCAGTCAAGCGTACAAAGAGATAAAGAAAGAGAAGCCTCCGTTTGTGTTGACCTCTGAGTCAGATAAAGAGGAAGTGACGCCTGAAATACCTGAAGATATCAAATGTCTGTTGTGTGGAGACATACTTCAGGACGCGGTGCTTATCCCGTGCTGTGGAAACAGTTTTTGTGACGAATGTATGCTAATGTCTGACCAAATGTCGAGCTTTTCATTCAATAAATTCTTTGATTTTTACTATAATTTTAAGAATGAACTTAAAAATCACTCCTATTTTTCAAATAAAGTTTTGCTAATTTTTGTCATTTTTCCCTTAATTTTCTCTAATTTTTTTTATGTATTTTTGTATTGAATTTTGATATTTGACTCAAAATTTATGAATGAATTTGACTTAAAATGAGTTAATTAATGATTTCCTCCCAAAAGGTATTCGGAACCGATTGTTGGAATCAGAGACACACGAATGCCCCGAATGTCATGAGCATAACGTATCACCCGATTCGCTCATTCCTAACAGATTTTTGAGGACATCCGTCGCTAAATTCAAGAATGATACCGGCTATAGTGGCAACAAAAATAGGTCCGTTCCTAACAATACTATTGTCAGACCTGTTGTGACAGAACAGAACAAACCCGAAGTCAAACAAAATGATGTGAAAGTCAATGATGTGGTCAACAGTCCAAAACCAGTCGATACAAAACCAATTGAGAATGAGTTTAAGAGCGAGTCCTCATCGCCTGAATCAGCGGCTCAGTCACCAGTGATTAGCAATCATAACAATGACTCGACTGATGTCACAATGGATGAGGTAATCCTCGACTCATCTAAGAATTTGAGCCAAAAGAGCATCGACTCAGTCGGTGTCAACGGACAGACTTCTGGTCTTTCGGATGAGTTGATAGGTTCGCAAACTCCCACCGAAACTAAACAACTGAGCGATGAGTAAAAAATTGATTTTTGTTCTCATAATTAGTTTTTCAATAAAATACTCTGTCTTTCAGCACAAATGAAGTCCAACAGGAGTTGACTACCGGTGCTGACAATCATGCATTTGACCCATCGATGGAAGAATATGAAGCCATTATAGATCAAAACGCTGTTCCCATTGAAGGCAATCCAGTCATGTCTTTAGCTCAATATCCGGCACAACCTATGCACCAAAATATTCCAGGGTATCCGCGTCCGCCCCGAATGATGGGACCAATTCGTCCCATTCGGTCAACAATGGGACAGCAGCCAAATCCTCAAATGGTTGGCCGTCCGCCCAACGCAATGATGCCACACCCACGTGCAGGGGTTTATCCCAGAGGCGGTATGCCGGCTGGCTATCGACCAATGACTGACCCACGAGGCTTTCCTATGGGTATGCCTCACACAATGGGACCCTATGGATATCCTCCACAGATGAGACCGTCTGCATATCACGACCCCTATGGCTATATGGGTCCCAGACATATGAATGCCGGTGCTATGCATCACTCGATGAATATGGCTAACATCGGCGAAGCGCCGCCACCGGGTATTACAGACTTCCGTTAATTGTATTCTTTAATTAAAAGTTTCATTTGTTTGTGGTTTAGGTTCAGCTTCTGTTATGACAACCGATTCTCTCTATCAGTACTCTAAACCCGAATATGACGACTACGAGGACCGCTTCAATCGTTTCACCCGACAGTTGGAGTCAAGATCCAGAGGCCGTCCAAAACGAATGCGTAGTATTTCCCGCTCACGATCTCGAAGTAGAAGCCGTTCCCCGAACAACAGATCGAGTCGGACTCGTTCGTCATCTGCTTCTTCATCCACTTCTTCCTCGTCATCTTCGAGTTCTTTCAGCTTTAGTTCCAGAAGTCGTAGTTATTCCCCGCGAAGACGTTCCCGATCTCGAAGTCATTACCGATCACGTCGTTCGCCGTCTCCTCGATATAGAGACCACGGCCGCGACCATCGTTATCGTCGGTCACGTTCTCCTGTTCGGGATTCTCGTCGATATCGAGAACGAAGTCGTGGCCGTCATGAAAGGGAAAGGGATCCAAAATATCGCGACTCACAAAACAATAGATTTGATCGCAACGAACACTCGAACCGATCGTCCCATCGATCAGACGATAAGAAGAAGGACTCGAAGCAAACGCACAACAAATCCAGTTCTAAAACACAGGAAAAGTCTAAATCCAATGAGAAGTCAAAACAAAAGAAAAGTCGCTCCAAAACTCCGGTCAAAGACGAAGTCAACGATAAGAGCAGTGAAGTTGAGGTCAAAACAGAACCGAATGAAGTGAAGAATAAGACAGATATCAAAGCAGAGAATGACTCGAATAAAGCACAAGAAAAGAACCGGAATTCAGACAAATCAAGGCGTCGGAAGAGTCGCTCAAAGACTCCGGTCAAAGACGAGAACATTGAAAAGACATCCGAAGATGTGGTCAAAAGTGAATCGATTGAAATCAAGGAAAAGACTGACGTAAAAGTCGAAAACGAGTCCAACAAATCATCTGATGATAAGAATCGGTCTTCAGATAAGTCAAAGCGAAAGAAGTCTCGAAACAAATCTCCCGCTAAGGACGAGACTAATGATAAAAATGACAAAAACTCTGAGGTTGTGCTCAAAACTGAATCAAATGAAATAAAAGACAAAAGTGATGTGAAAACAGACATTGAGACCAACAAATCAGATAAAAGGTCTTCAGATAAGTCCAGATCTAAACGCAATCGTTCCAGAAGTCCAGCCAAAGAAGTGACAAATGATAAGAATTCTGACAATACGACCAAAAATGAGACAAAGGATGAGAAGAGGGATAAGTCGGACACAAAGGTAATCAATGATTCGAAGAGTGATTCAAAGAAATCCAAGACATCAGAAGATAAGATCGAAAGTGGGTCTAAAAGTAAGTCAGAAAAAGACAGAACCGACGAGAGCTCCGATAAAAATAAAAAGAAGAGTAAAGACAAGTCTAAGAAACACCACAAACACCACCACAAACATCATCACAAACACAGGAAGAGTACCGATGAGAACAGAGATAAAAAGGATGACTCGAAGAGTAGTTCCTCTAAGCGTTCGTCGAAGAAGTCTGCAGTGAAATCGTCTGTTAACACAGCATAGGGTTGAGTTGTGTGCGACGGACAGACTTTATATTTATTTAGTCATTAGTCGTAAGTTTTTTGCAAATTATTAAACAATTATTTAATGAATTTTTTCATCAAATCTTTTATTTAAATGAATAATAAATTTGTTTAAAAGAAAAAAGTAATCAATAAAATTGATGACAATTTATTCAATGGTTTATATACAAAACAATAGCCAAAAGGGTATATTCAATCGAATGGGGGTAACCAAATGGGTTCTAGATAATTTTAGGCACCGGTAAGTATTTTGAACGAATACTCGATTGGCTGTTCATTTTTATTCCTTAATCTGTATTGTATTTTATTAATCGATTCCTTAATAAAAAATTGTTTTCAATTCAAATCTTTTCAATTATTTATAAATAAATAAGTTTTTCAAATATGAGTCAAAATGCGATCAAAATGAGTTCAATAAATACCTGGAATATTTTCGTGAGTCCTCTCTATGTAAAGTATGAACACTGATCAGCCTATCCTCTAAAATGGGAAAAACATTGGCACAAAAAAAATTAATTTTATCCGAACAAAAATCACCACAACTTGAGATTCAATTAATTCCTGAAATAATTGAGACCAAAGTTAAAGAAAAGTTTGGAAAAATGCCATTAATTGGTATAAAAGTTTTTCTACGGATTTTGTATAATTGCGTAAAATAACTGTAAAAACATATTCCTTACAAACTCTAAACTCACCTCAAAATAACAAAGTTGTCGTAATTTTTAAATATTATCAACTAGGATTACCCTAGATTCATTTTGCTAAGTTGTTGATTCACAGAATATTCTTTGAAATTCATGTTTGAATGTTATAATTTTGAGCGTTTTTTCTGAATCATATCAGAGTTACGCCTCTTTTGAGAAAATTTTGTTTACGTTTTGATATTATTGTCATTTAATCTCAATTTCAGATTTGTTTTCAATTGATTTGAAGTAAAGATTATAATTAGAAGAAAATTAAAAAATGTCGTTAATTACTGTCCAATCATTTGATGACAATTACAAAAGAGATTTGTTCAGTGATAGGGTTTGTGACGATTTGTCGGAAGTTATTCTTCAGTTTTTGCCACTAAAAGACAAATTTCGATTCGAATGTGTGTCCAAACAGTTCCAGAGGACTGTCTTTTTGAGACAATATGAACTAATTGTTGACAATATTTTATATAAAGTGTTTCCAAATAAGAAGCGAACGAATGGTTTGAAAAGTATTCTCAAAAAGTTACCAAACATTAAGTCTTTGCGACAAAAAGTTTTTCTCAAATATTCGTTGGATTTTCTCGAAGACAATGACATCGATTTGATTATCAATTATTGCAATAATTTGGTTGAAATTCATTGCGATTTAAGACATATGTCAGACACAACAAGAGATAAATTTGTGGACAAATTCGGCTCAAATGTGACCTCATTTTTGGCGAAACCGACTGATATTCAGATGATTTCCAATTCATTTCCTAATCTTCAAGAACTTCATTGTTTGACATATGACTGGAGCTCTAGATTTTCAAATCAGGTCTTCAGACTCACACTCAAGAAGTTAAACAAACTATCGATACGTTTCGATGAACCAAAGTTTGATCCCTTTCTCAATCATTTCAATGGTTTTGAAAAACTTATCGAAAATAACAAACGTTTGACTCATTTGAAGATTGATATCAATCTAAGCAATGAAAGTGTTTTTGAATTTTTGTTTAAAAACATTTCAAATTTGAATCAATTGATTGAATTGGATATCAATACTGAACCGGAAATACCGAATAATATTCTGGAAAACGGTTTGAAATACTTATCACTTAATTGTCATAAATTGAAGTCATTGTCAGTGAAATCGGTTGGCATTGAAGACGAGTCAAACAAAACACAATTTTTGAATGTTTTGAAAAATTTTAAACATTTGAAACGACTCGACATTCGCTTTACCTATAAATCGCATATTTTTGGAAACAATTTAAAGTTTTACGAATCAATTAATAAATCATTTGAAGGCTTAGAAAATATAACATTTTTAAGGCTAAGATTTTCACCCTTTTCTTCAGTCAATGCTATTCTAATCAAAGATTTCGATAAATATTTACCAAATCTCCAGAAATTGATTATAAATCCCTATTTAGACATAAATGAAGAAACAGTAGATATTCTGAGCGGACTTTCAAAACTAGAATCATTGCAAATATTAGGCAATAAATATATTAATATTAAACTCGATTCCATTGTATCTCATATTTTGAAAAATTGCAAAAAAATTAAATCAATAAAAATTGTTACAAATAATGATTGAATTGAAAAATATTGGACCAAATCATTGAATTCTTCAGAATATTCTGTTTTATAATATTTTAAATTTGTATTCGAGACGTGTTTTGTGAATGACATCAGATTTGAAAGACATGTGCTTTTGTTGACTCATTTGACTCAATGTTTTGATGCTTTAATTATTGGTTTCATAACTCAATTGTTTTATACACTAATTAATAATTAATAAATAAATTGATAGTTGAAATGTCTTCGGATAAAAGACAGCGTTTGGATGACAATTACAGAAGAGATTCATTTAGTGATCGTTTTTGTGACGATTTGTCGGAAGTTATTCTTTAGTTTTTGCCACTAAAAGACAAATTCCGATTCGAATGTGTGTCCAAACAGTTCCAGAGCACACAAAATAAAAGCATTCGGTCTTACGTTATCCTAGACGCTTTTTAAAAGTTGCAGGTTGACCACAAAAAGCTTCGGTTAAAACACTTTAAATAACTTTATGTATAAGACGTCTGAATGCTTGCATTCATTCAAACATTACGTCAATAATATAACGTATATCAAACACATGACATAAAAAACTAAGACTGCATTTCATTTCCGGTGTGACTGATGGGCAAAATTGCGCACAATTTTCATTCACTTTTGGCGCAAAATATCTCATTTTTATGTATACATAATGTCTTCACAAAATAGTTCTTCAAGTAATAATCAGTGGCCAACTGATGGCAGACAAGAACAGTTATCTTTACCTCAAGAAGAAGTAAAACGACTTTTAGTTCAAACTTCAAATTATGAGTTTTGGCCCAAATTTGAATGTTTGGCTGAAATTAGTCATTTTAGTGAAAAATATATTTTTCACTAAAATATATATATATTTTAATCCTTTTATTAGGCAATAATATAGACGACTCATGCATTTCGACGCTGACTAAAGAAGAAGTTTCAGTACTATTCGATGGAAAGATAGGTAATGTTAACAGGTTTTGGTCAGCACTCATTCGGATAAGACGTGAAAATCCCATTGATTTCAACGACATGTGTCAAGAGATTGGTTTGAGTTCTCAATTGGAAAGTAGTGGTGAAATAAACGGTACAATTGATAGCAAATGGTCATCAAGACCTGAATACCATGGTCAAATTCAGATATGGCCGAAAAATTCTTTCAATTTGATTGAAAGAATTGTTGATTCGATAAGTAATAGACTTTAAATAAATATATTTATTTTAAGGATTATTCCGCAGATTATGTGAACCCAAGTATTCTTAAGGC
>JAQFXL010001742.1:0-10667 GCA_034693445.1 Edwardzetes edwardsi
TCGTAAATTTAATCCTGCTCATCTTGACCTCATTTATTACTGTTTATATTTAGAGTTTAAAATACATTTTATTTTTGGGCTTTAAATACATTTTGAGTCAATATATGCGAGAATTGAGTAATTGCTGTACTTTTTGTGAAATTTCCAGAAAAATCGATTCAATTTATTTGATGATTGTTTGAAGAAGTATGAGAACGATATTGCATGAGCATTTTTGTTGGCAACAAAATTCTATTCCCACTAATATCTATAATTAATTTCTTGATATTTCACTGTTTTTCATAGCAATCAACACAAATATTGATCGAAAGACGAGAGTATTTTTCGATACAATTCCATCAGTTATTAAGGCTTATGTCTAATACATAAAAATGCATATAAATATTTGGATCAGAAATGTTCAAGGAGCAAATGTAAGAGCTTGAAAAATTCTCAAAAAGGGTTAAGACGAAAAATGAATAAAAATTGTGCTAGAAACACCTGTTTAATTAATAGAATTTCGAACAGAAAAGGTTTTGCGGGGTTAATAAATAATTATTATTACCCCTCTGGCCATCCCTTAATCACATACATACAGATACACATTTAGCGTCTGTTTAGTAATTTATTACTACATTTGTTACTAATCCCTAGTCTTTTGATACAAAATTTTGATATAAAAATAGTGATAATTCTGTAATTAATTACTCAATTAAATCGTTGATATATTTTTGTGACCGAAACCCAAATTAATTGTCAAATAAAATGAGTGAAAGTAACGAAATATTTTCGATGATATAAATGCTCTTATATTTGAGAAAATTATCGATTTTCTACTTCTAGTCGCAGCCAATGTACTTGACCTCAACGGCAATGGCGTTAATCGAAAATTATAGCGCTTGAGCATGATAGTATTAGAATGAAAAATTAGATTTTAAGCATGAACAGATTAGAAGAGAGTTTAAGAGCGAAATGTTTTTGAAATTGATTGATTAGAATCTAGTTTAGCTAAAACTGAACTGAATCAATTATAATCGGATTTCAAAGAGAATTTCATCAAGTTATTCAATTATCTAGTTAATTAAAGCATGAATTAATGATAATTATCACCAATTAAAGACGAGTCGACGAATTATTTTAACCGAAAGCCAGTCATGAAAAGAGAAAGTCAGACGAAAAACAGAAACAAAAGGACAGAGAATAAGTAGAACAATGAGCTTGCTAAATACTCGGCCAAATTGAGGAAAGCAATAAAATGGAAATTCTATTATTAGTCTGAAAAACACAGACACAATATATAAAGAGAGGAAACGGTCAGAAACAGTATGTGCTCAGTGAGCTCAATTTTAAGCAGCAGAACTAAGCAGAGTAGTTGTGAGCTAGATGACTTACTTGGAGTTCTGGACACTAACTTTAGTGGACGCAATACACGAAATGACCGAAGCATACGGAAGTCAACATTTTTAAATTCAGTTCCTTCCATTACTGTGTTGGCCAGCCTATGGTAAGGGTCGAATAGGGGACCGGGAATGTCGACTCCCGGTATTTGCCTCTAATTAATCATCTTTTTAGAGGTTTTTGTTTTTTAGTGGAAATGAATTGATTTTTTCACTAAAATATCTATTCTTTCAAAATAATGTTTAGCTTTCATTTGGGAGACATTTAAAGCTCACTAAATATCAATGCTTTTCATATTTTTCTATTGATAATAATGAACAAGCTATTATCAGACAATAAAGACAACTATTTGGTTGAGCTGGGATAGTTTCCATGAGTATCTAATTGTTATTACCTTGTTTTCAATACTGGAAATTTAATAGCAAGCGTTTATTTCGATGCAAAACAATTGATCCAAATTGTCATTAAAGGAACAGGGATTACGACTACACAAATACCACGAGTAGATAAACTACGAGTTCTAATTGCAATAAATTGTACTTGTTAGTCAACTAAAGGACCTGGTAAATTTTGAGCCAACAAATTAATTAGAAAATAATTGTTAAATCATTTCTAAACGCATTAATTATTCATTGATTTTGAAACACAACATTCAAAACATGGCTACGAATCGAAGTACAAACTCTAATCTAGGTAAATTGCTGTGTGCAGCGATAAACAAGATAATAAAAATAATATAAGCCATAATCAAATTATTTTTCCATAGGAGAGTTATCGAGGAATGCTTGCTTGGAATACAATAAAACTCATTTCATCCATCTAAAATTAGAATTGCTGTGCAATCATTGGAGTTTTGGCTTATACCACCTTGATCATCCCTGTTAATCAAGTCAATTAATTCTAGAGAAAATCAAATAAATACTGAATAAAATAAAATACTAGTTTATATTCTAATGAAATCATGATTTTTGTACTAACTATCGATTCAAATGAATTCAGTCGACATATAATTGCTTTGAACACAAATGAACTGAAAATTATTAATAGTTTTCAGAATATAATGAAATGAAAATTATTATCAAAACTAATATTCTTTTGAAAACAAAACTCTTTTATATTAGAAATGTTATGAAAACTGAACTATCGATTGAAGAAAACAAATGATAAGAATATAAGATATCATTCATTAATAAATAAAACGACTTTTGTTTTATGTATTGAATAATCGAAAATCTAATGACAATACAAGACATCAAAAGAGAATAAGTGATAGAATATGCAAATAATTTACCAGAATCTATGCCGTTAGGCTAAAAGCTAGACTAGATAAGACTAATAATTGTACTAGATGCTAATATTAATGCTATTATCTTTTGCATTGCTATTACTAAAGGAAATGAAGGATTAGATTAATATTTGTTAAATAAATTTATGAAATATTTCTAATGATATGTGGTGTGCATTGAAGAGGACATGACATACCCGGTCAGAACTACTATAAAATCCAAAATATTCCAAACATTTCTAAGATAAGATCCTTTATGAAGTATAAATCCTAGGGCTAATATCTTGAGTGTGGCCTCAACACAGAATATGCCTAAAAAGTAAGGCTCAGACGTTTCCTATTAGACACAAGAGATGTAATTTCATTAAAAAAAATCAATGACTTAATGAATATCCAAAAATATGTTGGAAAAGATTGATTGCAATACCAGTTGAAGAGCCAAAGGCGTCCTATCCTTTCGGGGCAGATGTTCTTCCAGTGCTAACACTACACAATTGGCAATAATGGTCAACAGCACTGCATATTCAAACACAGTGTTGACAAAAGCAATGGTTAAGGAAAACAACATTTGATTGATTCAAAAATAAATAATTTGCCGAAAAAATTGTTATTTCAAAGAAGTTGGGAAGGAATCGATCAAAACTGTCTGTTCAAAAAAAATTCCTTGCTTATTGGTAGTAAATTCGATTCATTTTGAACTTGGTTAAACTTTATCATGAGAATTCTGATATTAAGGTTCATAATGGTGATTGCTAAATTATTTTTTATTCATTTTTGTTGCTTTTTGATATCTTGTTGTAATCATCAGTCCAAATAAACTAGTTCAAATTGAATAATGGAGTTGAAAATTATGAATATTTAAACTATTTTTGGGGTTTTTTGGACGAGCAAGGCCATTAACCGATTGTAATTGTGTTAAATTACTGCCATTCATGTTTGCAATGCAAATATTAATGAAGGGAAAGAGCAAGAAAATACTGATTCAATTTTGATGAAACAAAACAAACGCTTAAATGAAATTACATGAGTGGGGAGTAATACCAGTGGTTCCCGGAATTAATACCAATTTTATAAATTAAAGTCAGAGGCAAATGGATTTTGTTTTCATGTCTTTGGCTTTTATTTTTATTTTTGCTCGAAATTCTGTGTAATTTCTCTGCAGTGCATTCGTGTTGTGTTGGAGAGTCTTATTTACAGGCGTTCAATGGCTTTCCTCTTATTGCGAAAAATACTGAAATATTATTGATTTGGAAAATTCATGCATTAATTTCTTAGTCATTTGAAGTGAAAAGAATTTTTGATTAAATTTGTGATAAAAATTTTAGATTAGATTTGTTTTATGGCTTTCAATGTGAGAGAAAACACCAATTTATTGAGCACTGGAAGGAAAGGTCGATAATATATTTGGTAAATAATATGTGAGATCCATAGCAGACATTGCAAAAAACAACAACAAATATACTGAGCACCAGATATCGGGCGCTACCACTGGAATACATAATGATTTCGAAGGTGAAATCAATTGATATTTTCGAGTTAACCTCAATTTTTGAGCTCAACTATAATTCTGATTAAATTGTAGCATGCTAGATTTCAAAATTCAATTGCAAGATAATGTTTGCATGGTAGTTTTAAATAGATAAGCAAATTAAGAATCAGTTATCTGGGTGGTTGTCCATATGAAAAGGATATGGCCATTCGATGATGAATCTGGTGTGCCGTCTGATGAAGTTGTCATCACTGAATATGAACAGCGATGTGGGCCCTTTTCCAGCACCGGGCCCACCAGCCTGGATGCCCCTTCGCTTGGCCATATTGCGCGCTTCGGCTACAGCCGCAGACTCTGATCCATAACTGTTATAGAGTGCAGTCAAACGCCTGTGACTCTGGCCACCACTGGCCTCACTGCCAGCACCAACAGCACTGAATGCACTTACTTCGGCACTTAATGCTTGTAAACTAAACGATTGGATATCAAAATTTGAATCACAATTAATCAGATGGTTATACAGTCGGAGGACTGGTATTAAATAAAACGGCTGTTCTTTCACTTAATATTCATTAGAAATTCGTTTATTTGTTGTGTTATTCGTTGCGATAAATAAACGGTATTTTCGGTACTATTTTCTCCGTTAGGTTTTTGAGACACGAATCTAATGATTGATTTCGATAATAGAGAGCACAAAGCGTTCTCTCGTTGCCAATAGTAGACTCCAACACTAACTGTGCTCAGCATAACAGAGCACAGGGATGCTCCCATGTATGATGTAATGGGTGGGACACATACACCGATATCATTCGTTTTTCATTCACATAAACTATGAGAACCGGAGCGCTCTCTTACTCAACAGAATTCAACTTAAATATTACTTAAATTCCCATAAAGAATATTCCTGACCAAACTAGGTCAATGATAACTTACTAGCTTATTTTGGTAAAATCCTATCAATGAGCAAGCTAGAATTGATATATTCATCTTGAAATCATGGAATACGTAATTTTCAGAAGAATTTGGGCTCAAAATGGGTTATATTTGGTAATGACTTACATTGAAATTGCGATTCGAGCACAGAATTAGTTTTATTCAATTCATGATAAGATAATAATAAGAAATTGATTTTAATTTCAATTAAACTCTAAATTATTTTGAAATATAATTTCTATTCAAATAATGTGTGAATTAAGGGGTTTTCCCAATAAATTCTCTGATAAACACTTCCGTATGACTGAGTTCTCTATCTGTTGGTCAGAATTCTAATCAGAATATTCTGTTCCTCTTTGTATCGTTACATTGTTTTTGTGAATGAAGGGAAGAGTGCGCTGTCTGTGCTATTGAAAGGTATGACTTACGCGATATCCTCTAATTTCATGCCTTTGAGCCGCGAATGTAAGAGAACACACGCCCGCTGGTCTGTTATCTCGACAGCTCTGCGCCGTTGCCTAAGCCGAGCACCGGCCGGCAGATCCGTTATGGACAGGCGGGTCTGCGTTCGCGTTCCGTTCAGATTTGGCACAATTGACTGACGTCGAGCACTAGTTGTGGTATTGGTAGTGGATGTGGCACTTCTTTGTTGGGCACTTCTTTGTGGGGGTGACTCAGACCGTGTCGAGTCTGTCTTCTGACTCTTAGGGCTCTCCTTCTCGTCCTTTTCACTCTCTTTACTCCCTTCAGACTTATCCACCTCCTCCGGCTCCTCTTCGATTCGAGCGGACAGTCGTCTGGGAGGCATATCTGCGATAGATATCTGCGGCGAAGAACCCCGTCTTTGTCTGTTGATATGTCTGCTTCCGGCGGCGCCAATCATAGTTGGGCTGTGCGGTCAATAATAATGATTAAAAACAAATTAAATTATAAAGTTTTTGAGACAATATTTCTTTAATTCATTCAATTATAACCTAATTCTCAATTTAATTGAATTTTTGTGTCATTCGTTAGAAATTGTTTGCAACAAATCATTGCTTGCATTCATTGGATCTATTGTTTGCACAGATCTGAGACGAGAGTAAAAGAAAAATTAGGAGAAAACACATCAGAATGTAATCGATTTAATGACAATTCAGTGTAAATGCAGAGAAATTGAGGCACTTATGCATAAACTGTTGGCAACTGTACTTTGGTCTGAGTTTTGGAGCAAATCATTCAAATGAGTGACACATTTCTCTCATTATTTTTATTTACACCCTTTATGTGCATTTGTGCGCCCGTTTCGCTCAAACTGTTTAAATTGATTTTTCAATCCTTTTCTCCAAGAAGTGGGTTATATCTCAACAATACAATGATTGAGAAACAGAATAATAATAAGAATTATATGTTTCTCCAAGTATTGAGAATATCGATACTTTTATTCTCTGTTTATTTATTCACAATGGAATTTATAAAAACAATGATACTTTTGAAGAGAATTTTTTCTTGGTAATCTATTTTTAGTATTTGTGTATACTTTGAAGGATTTAATTGCTGTTGGATTTGGAAATTCCATAATTGAATTGAATGAAATCAGTATACTCTTGGTAAGAAAATAATTCCAAATTCATAATTCTAAGTAAGAAGCTTTGAAGCTAACAAGATAAAGCTAGATTTAATGAAGGCAAGTTATGTTCAATACCTGGATTTCTTTCTAGATTGAATCTCTAATGACTATTCAGACAGAATTTTATTCCGGCTTAGTTTTCAAGCTAAATCCCTTGGTAATAATGAATTGTGTTTGTCCAGAGAAATAAATAGAAATGTTTCATTAAGAAGAGCTAGCTTATATTGAATCTGTAATGATGGTTAATTGCTGTTTCAAATCAACAAAGTGTTCAATCATTACAACTCTCTGTTCAGAATCAAAGACACTGTTATTGCTGTTGAATAAAAGGAGAGCCGTTCTGTTGAAAGGCTGTGCCCTTAAGAATGTAATCTTTTGTGAAACAATCAATTCTTGTGTTCAATAGTTTCATATTTAAAATGAGTTTCTGAAAGCACTGCCAATAAAAATAAAATACTAATGGAATACACGAAGACTCGCCATCCGAGTCCTTATTATTGACTAAAGAAAACAGTAGTTTTTTAGGCACTAAATGAAAGTTAAAATCATTTCTCAAAGGAGTCGCTCAGAGAGAAAGTGCTGTTCTTTAAGAGGAAAGAGATTCCAACTTTTGGCCCAAAACTCTGACTCTAATCAGTGAAAAGATTTTTTCTCTTTCTGTTAATGCAATTATAGATTGAATTCTATGGACTCGTAATTCATAGCACAGGACTCTAGACTTGCTTTTACATTCATTTCAGTCATTAGGCTTTCCTTTTAAGCGCACAATACATACCATATCATAGGACTGTTTGCTAATTAGTAAAACTGCTTTTGTAACGCATTCCGCAATTAAATACATATTTTGTAATTCAAATCAGATCTGAAAAAAAGTAGACTTTTGCTCAAAATTTCTGTCCATTTATTACTGTCTGCCAAGAAATAAATGACTTCCGTTGTGGCAAAAAAATAAGTCAGCTCTTGAAACAGTGACAGTTTCCTAGATTATTATTAATTGCTTTTCAATATCATTTAGTTAAACAAAGTTTTCCATAAAAAGGGATTATAGTTCTTATAGAATAATGATATTTGAAGATTAGCAAGATAAAACACTCTTATATGTGCTAAATAGATGAGAAATGTTATATTTTCTCCAAATTTCATTTGTAATCTAGCACGAAATTTACATTTAGAGCTAGAAATTCTTAGTAATCCGATATTTTGGATTTATTGCGGGTAGTTTAGATAATAGGCCTTGATGCCCATCTTGGTCATACTTAATTGTGTTTGGTAAGAGTTTGTTTGAAAACTAGATCACGTATTTCTGTTGGGATGAAAAATGAAAGAGTTTTGATCTTATGTTTTATGATATAACAGACTTAAAATCATTCATAAATTACATATAAATATCTGTAATATTATTGAATAAATGAATGATAGTCTCAGTTATGAGTAAAATCGATAAATCGCTGTAATATTATGTATAGTAATCAGTGATGGCCAAGGTACATGACCACAGGGTACCAAATACTTTTTCAGGGAGGGATAGGAGTAAGCCGAAATAGGAGGGAAGGGGGGAGTCCAATCTTGGAAAAATGGGTTATTTCGAGCCCAAAAATCAGAGGGGGTGTTTGGATTATACCCCTCCCCCTTGGCAATCACTGTACAGTAATGCCACTCATTATAGACTTAAGCATCAAAATAATCTTTGAATAGAAGAATATTTCAAATATTTTATCAAATAATAGCCTTTCGTCTAAACAATGGATGAGATGTTGAAAATGGTTTGAAAATGGCTTTACTTTATTACATAAATGATCTAATGATGAATAGATAGAGTGAAGATTCAATGCAAGAGTTCAATGTTCTTGGTTTGAATTCTAAGTCTGAATATTTTGAAGAGTTAGATAAGATTTGGAGATGCGCAAGGTGTTTCTCATGTTTTAACTGATGGCTACCAGTTTTAAATAGATGTTTACGAAAGCCAATATATTAAAGCCAAGATACATTAGAACCTCTCAAGTTTATCAAAATAATTTGAGAGAGCCATGATTCACCTTGCTCATCTTGTAATTTAATAAGTTTTCTACTTTTGAAAAGTGTATCAAATTTAAAGCATTCCTTTTCTCTAATGGAAAGCGAAAACTGCATTAAATTTAGAGTTTCTTAATAGAGATAATCGAAAAATAATAGAAAGAATTTTTGGGTATAAATGAAGAAAATATTTTAATGAAAATCCGTTACTAAAGTGAAGTGACTGTAGAGTGAAGTGAAGTAATGCCTAATTTATTGTCTATTTTGTCGCTAAGAATTTAATGATATTTCACTCGAAAAGTAGACTCCAAATAGAATTCAAGATAATTACCAGAAATCAAAATGAATTTATTGTAACCTTTCGCTCATTTCTAAGCAAATAACTTATTTCGTTGTTTTTGAAGATGTTTTGCAGGAAATTAATGTGAAAGCAATTGATGTTTGAGTTTTGAACTAAGAATAAGACATTTGTCTTATTTTCGACATAAATTGAATGGAAATTGAATTTTTAAATAGACTGCAGGGATGTGCAGAGAGGAGAGGATATAGATTTGAAATCTAATGGGAAATGTCTCAAAATTCTTGTTTAATGAAGAAAATTATTGCATTAATGGCTAATCCCAGTGATGGCCAAGGATTTACTTTAATGTTTAGTGCTGCAAAGACAGATTAAATAAGCTAGCTTGCATTCTATTGTATGGTGAGCAAAAATCTCATTATAAATAGCTTGCTAAGTCGTTATTCACATTCTATATTTTATGCATAAATGAGTTGGGATTAGTGATCAAGCATAAAAGTTAAGCTTGCCTCTTATACTAGTATCAATTGAAAGGGTGATTCCCTCCTAATGCCCAACAATGGGCTAATGATAATATTGATGAGAAAGCAATCAATTGTCTAAACATGTCTTACACTTGGATTGTATCCCAAATTAAGATCGTTTAATATCCTGTGTTTAAGCCTTCAAACGATTTGAGCCCACATTCGTTCCGTTCGATGGCTGAGCGATGGAGAGGACAGACAGTCTACTGTTATCTCGATATTGTTAGTCGCGTTTAATTCACATCCATTTGATATTCCCTTCGATGGCTTCCTTCAGCTCCGGGTCTGAAAAAATCAAAAGGAAATTAATTTTTTTGAAATTGAATTTCTGAACTTTCAAAGATTGCTTTGAAACATATTTGTCAATAGATTTTTATTTTTAGCTTGGTTAAATTCAATAAAAATGTTCACTCAACGAAAATGTTGTCAAGATCGATTTACTGCTTTCATTTAAAATACAGTCAAATCCACTCATAGGTGATTGAAATAAATTTGAAACGAGGGCTAAACTCTCAACAGAGCATAGCTCGGGGTCCAGTCCTCCCTTGCTCATCAGCCTGTTCTCGCATCAGGTCTTACGCTTTCTCTTAACTACAACTCACTATTCAGATGATTAGCACAAATATATTAACAATAACTGTATTAATGTCTTAATTCAAATCATTTATAACTTAGAGCACAGCATAAAAAAGCTATGAAAGACATGTAATCTGACCGCTCGTCACTAGTCTACTGACTTCTGATTAGACTTCTGACTGTAATGTATGTGAGATGACTATTGCACTCAAATATGATTATTAGTAATGACTTATTACAACCCTTATATACATTTTTTAGGTATAGATATACTGACCCCTATCGAGTACAACCTTTACACAGAATGAGACATATGACCCTGTTACCTTTAATGAGAAGATGAGAAAATGTTCATGGTTATTAGTATCATTAGAACCAATTTGCCGATAATTGAAAGGCGATTCTTGTGTCTGGAATCGGATGTCTTTTCCTGAACTGAATTAAGGTTTTCTTGTTTTCCCATTTAATCAAATCATTTATTTTTGTTTAATTGAAAATCAATTGAGTTTTTACTGTAAGACAACGTTTGTAGGCAATAATTGTCACGTAGGGTTGAAGATTTA